>JAGDQO010001660.1:0-11963 GCA_018342035.1 Solanum appendiculatum
TCCTCGTCACGATATATATCATTGAGCTCTACTTCATATCAAAGATACCGTCGACGGTTATTTGATATCGATTCCAATATGACATAACTCATCAAGATCTCTTCAGTTTTTATCATTTCAGGTACCTGAACCTTTGTCAAGGTTTTATTAAGTGTTATGTCATCGTGCTACTTTAAAGCATTTGCCTCATTATCACGACCATTTTGATCATTCGCTCCTCTCCTTCCTCAAGAAATTTTATATTTGGAATCGATTGATCTACCACCTTCAGGCGCATCATAGACTCTATCCTTCAATGACTTCTCATTGGAGCATTTGCAGCTGAATTATAGCATAGGGTCAGTAAATTTATCCGGCAATAGATTTGCAACATTATGCAAATGAATTATCTCTTAAACTTCAAGTTCACATTTTTTTTAACGAGGATCTAGATAATTCAAAATCCACCTCACATATAATTTTCAGCTATCAATCCACATCACATATAATTTTCAGCTATCAATCCACATCACATATAATTTTCAGCTATCAATCATCTCTCCCCCTAATTTTAGAAAATCTAACATTCACCCCAAGATCATTTGGAAATTCATCTTTGTGCGTGGTGGAGCAATTAAATCATAACCGCACATTCAACATTTTAGATGAAAATTATTTGGTTCCTGTCCTTGAACCAATTTTGATAGGGGACCTTTGTTGGCTTGATGCGTTCAAGTGTTGCTACATGTTAAATAAATTCATCTCATACCAAAATTTCTTTCGGGAGATTTGTTCTCGTACCATTGGTTTAGCTGTAATTAGAGGCATACAATTTCTGCTAAACCAACCAGTATTATCAACATAAATTTATAATTTGGAACTATGTTCATAATTTAACAATCTGAGCAAATAACCTTACAAAAATCAAATTGCAAGTTGATAACAAACGCACATGTGACCATATTATAGATGCATTTACTAAATTATAATAGTAAACGGTCCACATGGCTGGTGACGGGCCCATATTCACCCTTTACATGTTTCAAATAATTTCAGGGAATACAATTCCAACCTTAGCTGGTACAATGATAATTTTATTAAGAGAACAAGCAAGACAAGAGAATTCTTAAAGAATATTTTATTTCTTCACTATATAATCTCATGAATTCCCAATTACTTTTGCATCACATTTAAACCAGAATGGTCAACCGGTCATGCCAACTAATCTTTATTCCAATAAACTTCTAGTTTACTTTTCCATGTGATTCCATCATCATGTCCATATTTGTATACAACAAATAAGTGAAAAAGGTGGGTAACCTTTTACATAAATATTTATAACCCACTTGGTTGTAGTAATATGAAGATATTAAAATCTTCTCATAATTTATAGTTTCAATATAATAATTTTTCTTTCAATCCTTCGAAACTTAAAAAGTTTCTTTTGAGACTTACTGCAACTCCAATATTATAGACAATTTCATTCCTCCGGATAGTAACAAATTAGCCCTTCCGGAACTCTCAATTAATTATGTGTACTGCCACATATTCCATGACACCATATGTATGGTGAACATCTTCTTCAAAGAGAAAATTATATTTTATTGTCATGGTCAAAATTATTACAAGCAATACATGTTTCTTGCTTTAATTTTATCGTACCATAGGTACACAATCAATGACAAACTTGCATTGCCACATAATAATATTAATTTTGTCACTGCCACAATCTTTATATGCAAGAATTATTTATTTTCTTTTGCCCTTTCGGTAGTTCACATTAAACATACCATAATACTTATGGCGTATAAAACGTACACGACCATTGACCATTCTTGCCAAATAAAATTTATTTATTTCTCTCAAACCTCCCGTAGAGGTGAGTTGTGGCATATTTTCAACCATACATGAATATGTTCTTATTCATATTTTGACACATTCACTTTAAAGAATGGACAAACATTCAAGATGCTAATTACAAGTCACAATCTTTTCATGAGATGACCATAACCATTTATACGAGTCATGCATTTACATTTGACATATTTACATGACCCACCTCAACATCACTTTGAAAGGTAAAGTGCACCACCACTTTATATTCTTTTATTTTTGATGGAGGATTTATAAAATTTACTAGATTAGGTCTACAAAAATGGAGTGTCAAATGACCTTTCATACCAAATCACAATAACTACTTTCAACCTTTGAAAGACTATGTTGAGATGGCAATAACTTCTTCACCCTTTGAAGGATCATTTTGAGAACTCATAATGTTCCTCATTTAACCACAATTATGATTATTATAATTTTGTCCATCCACGCCGTTATTCATACATTCAATTACCTGTCATCTTTTAGACTTATTATTCACTGCTACCACATTCATATAATAGAATGGAGCAATTGGACGGATTTCAAACTTATCATATACTGCTACCACATTCGCTTCAGGGAATGGAACAAATTCAATGGGACAAATTTTCATGACTTTTCATCAAAGCCTTAGTCATCATTATATCATCACTATGGTGCATTGAGACTCAAACTCAATGTCTTACCCATATAATATTTTTCATTAAGGTGCATCATGTCTTTAACCTGACGTCTTATTCTTTGAGTGCGATGAGACTTGAATCCACCATCTTATACTCAACCAATAACATAATAGGCCAAAGCATCATAAGACTTGTCCTCAAGCCCTTTAAAATAATATCACTTCTAATAGTGATGGTGTTATTATAAACTTTAAATCAATCCCAATAACCATGTGCTACTCAATAAAATTACAAGATTCCTCTTTTCATTTTTTAGATAATCCTATAAATATATATTGACAAACGTCTATTGTAAATAATTAGATAATATCAAGGTTAATAAAAACTATATACCACTTATACCAAATTGCCAATACTTAGTGCAGCCGGCAAATGTTAAATGTAAGCCGTACTTTCTAAAGCTTACGTATCATCGGTTGATTTAATCAACTCCAACTCTAGATAATAGAAGCATGATGATAAACAAATTGGATGCATCTTGGAACAAGCCAACTCTGTCGTTGAGTGTGTCGACTTCACCATCTCTTTTTTTTTTCTCTAATAGAAATTTTGAGAAGGAACAAGGGTGTACAAACTCTGCTAGCTGTACAACTATCAAGCACCTTAATATTAATATAGAGATTCGTGTTGATAACGTGTTGTAAAATCAAGCTCATAACAATATAAATATAAAGAGGAGAAGACAAGAAATATAGATGGAAGAGAGAACTTTTCTTCTTATTCAAGTGTCTTATCCAAATGGTGAATGAACTCTATTTATAGTGTTGAGGTATCACTCCCAAGGGTCACCAACTAGTAGATACATGGTTATCCAAAATAGGTTCTTATCACCTTGGTAGCATATATACATGAGCTGAATTAATTCACACAATTCAATGGATTTATAACACTAGGAACTCACATTTGACCGTATATATTTTGTAATCTATATATATAGAGAGAACAAATCAGTAATCAATCAAATGCCTATAAAAACTTATTTTTGGAATTTCAACCATGAAACATATGATTTGTCGTTCAAATTTAAAACATAAACTTCACATATAAAGACAAACATCAATTATCAATTAATCAAAACAATAACATATCTAACAAGCTAATTTTACAATAACAATGATTTATAATCGTTTTCAAGTTTTTCAAATAACACTGATTTATTTTCAAGTTTTTCGATCATCTTGGATTTATTGTTTCAAATAAAGCGAAAAAAAACTCATTCAAACTTGAGATCTATGAATATATTTTTATGGGCTACACGATAGCTGTCATTGGATTATTAAATTGTTCATGTTGCTAGTATAATAAAAGAAAGTCCTAAGTTGGTGGTGTATTAAGAATACTGAAAGACTTGGTTTAATTAATTCAGAATATATAAGAGTCAATTTAAGATAATACATTCAAGATCTAACACATTTTTATATAACAACTATGTCAAAGAGAGAAATGGTCATCTCTAATTACTATTCCTCTTAATTACCTTCTTAATGTCTTAACTAATCATCCAAAGAAATAGAAATGATTCATTTTCTTATGTTTGTAGTATTTAATATGAACAAGATGATGAAACTACATGTGAAAGTAAACTAGAGCTTTATTAAAAGAAATATTAATTGGCCTGATTGGTTTGCCAATTTGATCTGATTCAATTGTGGTGTCAAAATAAATGAGGATTCATATGATTATATATTGAAAAAACAAAAGATTCTATAAGAAGTCTCTTGTCTTGCTTGTTTTTATAAAAAAATTAAATATTATACCAGTTAGGGTTGAGATTGTATCTCTTGAATTTTTTGAAGCGTATAAAAAGGTAAATATGGACATATTTACCTGTCATGTGAATGCATTTATGTTACGATTACATGTACTTTGTTATCAAGTTATAATTTGATTTCTAGAATGATGCTTGTTCAAATTGTTAAATTAAGAGCACGATTTCAAACTATAAAATTATGTTGATAATACTGATTAATTTAGCAAAAATTTTATGCCACAAATTATAGCTAAATAGTTGATTATGAAAATAAAATTTGATATGAGGTTCCCTTGTATTGTTGGTTCAGGGTTAGAAATTAAATAATTTTTGTCTAAAAATTAAAATGTGTGGTATCTTATTTAATTCCTCCCCTATATGCACACAAATGTGTCCCCAAATACGATTGAGGATAAATGTTAGAAAATATTTTGTAACATTACGGGCAGAGATGATTTATAGCTAAAAATGCATGAAATGAATTATTTAGATCCTTATTAAAAAAGTGAACTTGAAGTTCAAAAGAATAATCATTTGCAAAATGTTGTAAATCAATTGCAAAATGTATTTTGCTGATCCTATATTATAATCCAACTGTAAATGCTTCAACGAGAAGTCCTTGAAGGACAAGGTCTATGTCACACCTGAAACGTGATAGACCAATTAATTTCAAAGGTATAACTATTTGAAGAAGGAGATGAGCAAATGATCATAATATATAGAGGCAAAGGTTCAGATACCTGAAAATGATGAAAAATGAAAAGATCTTGATAAATTATGTAGCATTGAAATAGATATCAAATAACTGTCAATGTTATCTTTGATATAATCTAGCACTCAACATAATAAATATAGTGAAGATCTTGACTTTATATTTGTCAAATAATATGAACAGATAAATGATTGACCAAATAAAATTCGCAATTTAAGTATATATGATTTCACTTGCAAAAAAATGATGTTTGGACTTATAGTCCAAATACCAAAATATTTTGTCAATGAGGGTATAAATGACTTATATATCATGCTATAACCATTCATGAGATAACATTTTGTTATTAATGTGCACAAAAGATATAATTTCACTTTTAAAGTTCGGAGCCAAAAGGGAATAAAATTGATTAGAAATCTCAAAAGGGCATACAATTTTCTTATGAAACCAAAAGAGCAACATTGCAGGAGCCCGACTCATGTGCTACGTCGTTAATGGCGTTATTTTTCTTTTTTCATTTAATTATTTTTCATTCTTTAGTTATTTTAATATTCCTTTTTCATTATTTATATAGTTATTTAATTATTTTAGTTATGTTAACATTTTTCTAATTTCATTCTTGTAATTTATACCTTGTTTGGATGGTTGTACTGTATTGTTAGTCTAAATACAATGTTTGTGTTTATTGTTATTTAAATTCTATTGTATCGTATCGTTTAAATCTACCGTTAGATAACGATGAAAAAATCCATTTTATATAAGGACCAATTTAATATGATACACTATGAAATAATAAGTAACAACAATCCAAATAAAGTGTTATAGTTATTTTAACATTTTCTTCATTAAAATTATCAAACTTTTAAAAATGTTGATAATTTTAAAGTTGAAAATAAATAAAGTTGATAAATAAAACATGTTGTTACTTACTCCTTCTATCCAACAATAGTTGTCCACTATTAACTTGACACATGGATTATGAAATAGTAAACGATAGGGGTAATTTTACCAAATCACCATTATTAAATATAACCCATCTAAACATTGAAAAATGAATAGTATATAATAGCAAGGGTAAAATCAACACAACATGGTAAATTATTCATTGGTTTTGTAAACTGAACAAATATGGTTGGACATCCCAAAATAGTACAGTGGACAAGTAAAATAGATGGTGGGAATATTATTTTCTCAATTGTTTCCAAGCTTTCCAACAACACCCATTTATTTTCAAGTTTTTTCGACCAATGTGAACCTCCTTCCTACAACACTTATTTATTTTCAAGTTTTTCTATCAATATGAACTTAATTATTCAAATCTTGCTATCATTGGATTATTAAATTATCAATATGAACTATTTGAACTGTTTTTCCTCGAGCCAAAGGTCTATCGGAAACAACCTCTATACCTTTGAGGTAAGGTTCCTCCCCAGACTCTATTTTGTGGGACTGCACTGAGTATGTTGTTGTATCGTGGGTTTTGCACTTTGCTGAAACATTAAATTGGGCAACATTACTCTGTTATACTACTAATACAGAATTTAGGTGCCTTTATATCAAACATAGATTATATTCAATTATTTTCGTGTTCGTCACATTCCTCTCCTATTTTTCTCTTACTTATTTTCCTCCTTTTCGCAGGAGAGTATCAAGGCATTTGCAGTAAAGTTCATCTGATTACTAGTTCCAATAAAGAAACTTGTTACGAGTATTTTTTTGTTGATTCCAACATTGTCAAATTGAAAACATTTCCCTGGTTGGTTCTGAAGATGTTTTAAATTAATGTTTTGAGTGTTTTCTTTTATTTAAACTGTTCCGAACGAGCATTTTTTGTG
The DNA here is from genome assembly GCA_018342035.1 of Solanum appendiculatum. NCBI lineage: Eukaryota > Viridiplantae > Streptophyta > Magnoliopsida > Solanales > Solanaceae > Solanum > Solanum appendiculatum. Next base: position 6,835 of record JAGDQO010001660.1, read on the forward strand.
TTTTCTTTCCGTACGGAATAATTTGTTTAATCTGTAGTTAATATTTGGATATCTAAGTATTGTTCAAAGACATGTTGTTTGTTAGTTATGAATCGTATTTCATGTGTAATATCTCTGAGATATGTCCCAATTGGCTTGAATCTGATGACATGTATTGTCCAGACATCATTTTTCTAACATGGTCATCAATGGACAATTGCCTCTTTCTTTCAGAACAGAGTAGTTTCTAAAGTGAAGAAGGCAACTATCACTATTACTATGAACGGTTGGATGACACTGTACGAACAGGGTGTATTACGACAAGGATTGTGGTGGAGTAGTACGTACTTCTTGATCCTTAATCAAAGGGATACAGAGTAGGGAATGTTTTACCCCAATGTGAGAGCGAATGTGAATTTAATCGGATCCTAATGCAGGTAATCTTTGTTTATCTTGATATCAACAAAAAACTCCTTTCTTCCACAATTAAAACAATTGTTGAGACTTATAAGATGATGAGCATGATGCACTGGCATACAAACCACAGGGTTAAAATGGGAGGAAGTTAAAGGTTTGCATAAATTTAAGCCAAAATGTTCAAATATACCATCGAACTTTGAGAAAAGGCTCCTACGCCATACATTAAAAGTTTGGCTCTGTCATTTCCGTTTGAGAAAAAAGACTTGTCCATACCACTATTCGTTAACTGAAAAAAGTTTCGGTTTTGCAAATTAAACCATTTTTTTACACTTAGTCAATTATAATTCGGCCATGTCATTATGCTCAAATATGTTATCGAACTTTGAGAAAATGCTTATTTATGTCATCCGTCAAAAGTTTGGCTCATCTATGTCATTTCAGTTAACAAATAATGGCATGGATACACTCTAGTTTACAATACTACGTATCTTATCAAATTTTGGTGCGTCCCGATACGTTCAGATACATCCACATACATGTATTTTGGGATACATGGGTCAAAATTAGGTCTAATTTATTCTAGATATATTGTACCCAAGTGGATTCGCATGTATCTGGGAAATATAACAAATCTCGCTCGTCTCCCTTGCCTCTCTCCCATCTCGCTCGTCTCCCTTGCCTCTCTCCCATCTCGCTCGCCCTTCTCCTATGTATCTGGGATAAATAACGAATCTCGCTCGCGACCCTCCCCATCTCGCTCCCCTCTCTCCCTATTTTAGTTGGGTTGAAAATCCTATGAGTACAGGTCGTGGTTTTCTCCTCCCTTGAGCAAGGGGGTTTTCCCGTAAAACTGTTGTGTCTGTTTTATCTTGTGTTGTTTACTTTCTGTATTTATCTTCTGTTAAGGGACCTGGTCAAATGATCACTAGTGGACACATATATTCTATCAAAGAGTTCATTTCGTTAAAAAATAAAACCCACCTACTAATAGTTATTTCTATCAAGAAACTTTAATCAAATTGGCCTGAGGATATAAGTCAATTGAATAGACAAAAACATGCTAAAAAGGTGGATCTACTTATAAAGCAAAGTACTCTTTTTAAAAGAACATATTGTATCAGTAAACATGATCATGTATTTCCAGTCCTGAACTTGCTTAAGTGAGTATAACTCTTTCAAATGCTCATATGTTAACCATTGTAACTGACTTTTCGGCACAAGTTTAGAAGAGAATTTATGCCTTTTCATTTTTTTAATACCTCTGGAGCATTTTTATTAGGAATGACAATGGGTTGGATTGAGCATGTATGGAATTAGAGGGACAAATACTCCGAAGATGTAAGCGATTAATGCAGTGCTCCATCTCCTTGGAGTGATTTCTTAGTTATGAAACAAAAAAAGTGACTTTTGTGGATAATTTTTATTAGTAGAATGACCGTCTAAGCAATCAACTCAAGAGTTTAGGAAGCAGTCAAGGATTATTTGGATGAATTAATTTCTAGTAGCCTGCTAATGTCAACAATCGCGGCATCTGTAAAGGACCATAAAACTGTTTTAACAATGAAAAAAGGCAACAAGTTAATGAATATTATCCCAATGCAATTCAACATCAACCATAACATTGTAGAAAAGAAAAAAACAAATGAGAAAGAGCCAACATCAGCATTGTCTTATTTTTCTTAGAAGCCAAGACAGAGCCCAGAGGCTACAACAGCTTCTTCTTTTTTTTGCAACAGGAATGAGCTTGTATGGAATGAGAGGGACAAATACTCCGAAGATGTAACCGATTAATGCAGTGCTCCATCTCCTTGGATCTCTAAACCAAGTTCATATCTGCAATAAGTTGTTAGTTTAACTTGAACTCAAACAAGATATGCAGCAATTTTATGACTAAGAAGTTAATTACCTCTTCTTCACTTGAGGAAGCAGCTACTATATCACCTCGCCTTCCGTACCGTCTCACTATCCTACTACTTTGGGCTTTCTGCAAATTATATATAATGACGAAAACAAACAAATAGATAAATCAAAATGAACTAGGTAGGGGTGAAGAGGTAAGAAATTAAATTAATTACCTCAGCTGCTACATCATCCTTAATCTCAGTGTCTGAATCTCCCGCTCAACTGCAAATAAAACAAATTACTAATGAGACGAAGCAATACATGAAAGAAAACACTAGTAATCCGATGAACTGAGACTGCAAATGCATTGATACTCTCCTGCTATCTCAGAAACGTTTTTCTTCTAAGGCATAATACATAAATATGTCCTTTACCTTGGCTTCAGCTAGCATCTATGCCCAGTATACACTTAAACTTGTATAAAATTGAACAAGTATACACACGTCCTACGTGACATAATACACGCAGGATGCCATGTAGGATGCAAAATTCCACAAATGACGCAACGTAGAAAGCATGTGTCTACTTGTTCAACCAAAGTTGGAAGGCATAGATGTCAACTGAGGCCAAGTTAAAGGGCACTTTTATGTATTATGCCTTTCTTCTAACCTTTTTCTATTTCAGTATTTCAGAAAACAGAGTATGTATACATGATGATAATATGAAAACAAACACATGATTAAATAAATTAAATGAACTAGGTAGGGGGTGATGATCTAAGAAATTAATTACCACTTCTTCATCCTCTTCTTCGTCACTTGATTCATGACCATACTTATATGATATATGGACATGAAGCCTGTCCTCTCCTGTGTAAGCTGCCACATCTTTCTTAATCTCAATGGCTGAATTTCCAAGATGACGTTTAGTTTGAACCACGTGAATGGACTTTAAAGTGTCTATAACCCCAAATTCAGAAGGGATCTCCGTAAGCTCGTCACAACATTTTAGTATTAATTCCTCAAGCTTGGGAAAAGTTTCCCCATCAACTTGCCATTCTGAAAGGTTGACCATTTTCAAAGTCAAAGTCTTAAGACTTTGATAGATGTCCTCACTAGCATCCCACTTGTCCTCGCCGAAACTAGACTCGATTAACTCCAGAATTTCAAGCTCAGGCAATGCCGCGATTGCTGACGATAAAGCAGGTCTCATGGGAAAACAATTCAACCGTAACACTTTCAAGCTTGCAGGGAAGTGATATTTATTGGGAGGTGTCGTTTGGTCTGTTGACTTGAGATATTTAATGCACCAAAAATCCCTCCAGGCCCTCTGGTATGTTGCAATGAGTGATTCAAGTTTATTAAGGACATCAAGCTTGGGAAACCAATCGCCATGTGTAGGAGGATCTGTCGGTTCCTCGATGACGCAATCAAAGTGCTGAAGATTTGGGAACTTCTCCAGAACATCATTCGTGCCTTCAGAATATGAGATTTGAACGTGGGATAAAGTTGTCAAGTTTGAATTCTCAGCTTCCAATATTCTACTTCGTTGATGCATAATATTGTCCGCATCCTCTTCCTTTTGAAAGAAAGAACTAATGACAATGCTCATATGTTTCAACTTTGACAGTCCGAGTATTCTGGGCAATAATACCCCGTATTGATAAACAGAGTTTCCAGATTCTGGAGGTTCAACCATGACAGTGGGATAGCTTTTAGATCAAGAGTCTCAATCCTTAAGAACCTCAAATGAAATAGGGAGCCTATTTCTTTCGTTAAAGAATCTTCTAGAATAATGTTACGAAGTTGCAACACTCTAAGAAGTCTCAAGTGTCTTGTGTGACAGATAAAGCTGTAGTTACGAAGTGAACTGTTCACTTTCAAAGATATGAGATTCTTACTACCAGCTGAAGACTTATTGGGGAGTTGGCCGTTGTCAGTATGAATGGTTAGACAATGGTGTAGGAAATCCGAAGCATGAAATGGAGCGACGGAATTGATTAACTTGAAAAACTTTTCCTTTTTGGCTTTTACTGAACAAAAATCGTGCACAACATCATGCACATAGCAAACCTTGCCATAATAGAAAAAGGCAGACTCTTCTTGGAGGGGATATGATCCACCATTATCAGGCTACTGGAAATTAAAGCATCCAAGTAACTTTGAGTTGCTTCCTCTAAACTACTCTCTGATGGGATATCATGATCCACAAACCCTTCGGCCATCCATAACTGCATCAACTTAGAGACTGGAGTTCATTTGCTCTTTTGAGATCTCGCGAAGGAAAGCAACAATGGTTTCAGGTGGTATGGTAAATGGTCATAACTTAATTGCATCACGTTCATCATCTGCATATTGATGTTGGCAGAAATAAAGGAATCCAGGTTATGTTGAATCTTAAGCCACAAATCCTTTTCCTTTTCCTTTTCCTTTCCTCTAACAATTACTCCAGCAATCAAACAAGAGCCAAAGGAATCCCTTGACATTTCTCAACTATTTGGTGTCCAATATCCAACAGCTCAGCAGGGCAGCTTCCTTCTCCAAATACCCTTTTTTTGAATAAATCCCAACTTTTTTCAGGTGTTAAAGGTTGAAGGCGGAGAGGATCACTACGACATTTAACTTGCGAACCTATCTTAGTACATCGGCTAGTTAAAATAATTCTATTTCCTCTCTTAACCTTTGGAAAACATGCTATTAACATCTCCCCGGTAGCAATATCCCACACATCATCCAAGACGATGAGGTACCTTTTATCGAGTAGTGCTCTTCGTAGCTTTTCAGCAAGGTCATCCTCAATTTCTTTTTCTTCTGAGATGGTAACTTGCTGAAGAATCTCCCGCAACACCTTTGACTTGTTATACTTTTGGGAAACGGTGCACCAAGCAC
>JAGDQO010001661.1:0-25929 GCA_018342035.1 Solanum appendiculatum
ACAAGGCGAAATACAAGGGGATAATTTAAATGCTTCTTTGCCTTGACTAGCTTTTCAGAAAGATCACCAAGTCCTTTTAGGTTAAAGAACCTTTCATCAACATCTCGGACATCAACAATATAAGTCTCTAACTGATTCTTAAGAGTAACCATCATGTTTTCACCAAAATCATCAGGATATAATTCAGCCATTCTCAATATTTTCTTCATGTCAAAATTAGAAAATGAGTCAACTGGATTCAAGCAAGCAACTCCAATAAGCAAAGCTGTTCTCACCTCATTAAATCGATCATTTAGTTCTTGAAGTTGCCAATCAATAATCTTAAAAAAAACTTCAACACGATAATGATGTGAGACAGTATACTCAGCAACTTTGCGTCGAGATCTTCCAAAATTAACATAGAACTCATCAAAATTAGGTATCAAAATGTCATACTTAACACAAAATGCAGACACATTCTCGATAAGTGAATCCCATCCTTCATCCCTTAGATTTTGCAATCGTATCTTCACCACTTTGACAAGTAGAATGGCATTTGCAATATCTTGTTCTTTCTTTTGTAAGGACTCATTAAGCTCATTTGTGATCGCCAAAATATCTCACATCAAGTGCAATATGAAAGCAATCTCAAATGTTTGACAAACTTTAAGATATCCTGTTGCCCGGGCTCTATCTTCAACAGATTCATAATCAACAACAATAGTATCAAGAACATCAATAATAGAGCCAAACATACTAATGAAGTTCTTAAAAGATTTATAGTGTGAACCCCAACGAGTATCAGCAGCTCTAGCAAGACCAAGTTCTTGATTCAAGCCTTTACTAGTTTCAACCTCACCCATATCTAGTGCCTCTTGAAATTTTTTAGCTTGAGATTCTCGAAGTTCATCCATGCGTTTAAAAGAACCTCCCACTACATTTAAGACATTAGAAACCAACAATACAAGTTCTCCAACTTGAAGACATTTTTTAGATACCCCGACAAGAGTCAACTGAAGTTGATGAGCAAAACAATGAATTGCATGAGCTGATCTACTTTCTTGTTGAATCAAAATTTTAAGGCCACTTAGTCACCCTTGCATATTGCTTGCTCCATCATAGCATTGCCCACGTATATGAGATACACTCAAAGAATGTTGAGCAAGATAGTTAACAATTGCTTCTTTTAAACATAAAGCACTAGTATTACGAACATGAACAATCCCAATAAACCTTTCAACCACAAATCCCCATTTATCAACATAACGCAAAACAATTGCCATTTTCTCTTTACATGACACATCACAAGATTCATCGACTAGCAATGAGAAATAGTCACCATTTAGATCCTCCATAATAGCTTTAATTGTTTCAAGCTTACACGCAGTGATGATATCTTTCTGAATTTTATGAGAAGTCAACTGATAATTTTTTGGAGCTTTTTTCAACACAAGATCTCTAATTTTATCACACTGTCTCGCATACCATGAAAGAATTTCAAGAAAGTTACCTTTGTTTAATGATGATTCATCTTCTCGATGTCCACGAAATGCCAATCCTTGATTCAAAAGGAGTCTCACCACCTCAACTGAAGCTTTTAAACGAATTTTGTGTTCTAGCTTGGTTTGGTTAGATAGCTTAACAAATGCAGCTTGAATTGATTGATCTTGTCGCATTAGATCTTCACACTTCTTCTTTGCCTGGTCGTGAGGACTATTCGGTCCACCAACATGTATATCTAATCTTTTCTTTTTGTGCCAACTCCTGAACCCTATACTTGAAAATGCTTCGCCTCCACCTTGATGAATGCTTTCATCTTGAAATAAATAACAACACAAACAATAAGCTGCATCTTTAATCACACTATACTCTAACCAATCATGATATTTTTTGAACCATTTATGATTAAAACGACGTTTTAATCCGTAAATATCTCTTTGAGGAAACTTGGGAATTCGCGGTTGATGAGGTCCTCTTTGAATATATGCTCGTCTAATCTCATCACGTTCATTTGGATGATAGCTCAAAATATGTATTCTTTTCTTTGGATCTGCCGGTAAAGAATCCAAATTTACTCCTTGCTTTTGTTTTTTAGCAGAATGTTGATTCTCTTCTAATTGATTCAAATTTTCTTTCACGAGAAGAGCATTTTGAGAAGATGAACTTGATTGTGGTAACTTGGATGATATTGGAGAGAAAAATCTCTTCATTGAATTTGAAACTGAACAACCAAACAAAAATTCTAATTAGAACAATAATATGAAAGATAGAAATTGATTTCACAAGGATGCAATATAAAAAAAGAAGGAAAACTAGCAGAATGCAAACTGCCCTTATCATAAAAAATATAGCATAAGAAAATATAAGAGAAATAGTTAGTGAAGCATTACAACAAACACATTGTAGGCATAAAAATTATAGCATTAGTTGAACACAAACACATTGTAGGCATAAAAATTATAGCATTAGTTGAACTATGAGTTTGATTTAGAAACACCGATTGATTCTCTAAACTTCAAAATCTAAAATTATATATAAATATGAAGAGTAAAATGTAGGGATAACAAGAGAAGAGAGATGAGAGAGGAGAGTAAAAAGCAAAGAAAAAACCTTGATCCGTTGATCAACAATTGACGGTCTTAACTCTTAATACTCACTTTTGATCTTTGTGTTGATGAATGATGCCTCAGTAGAAGTAAGAAGATAATAGGGTTTATGGGTTTGGGTTTTGGGAATTTGATAAATAACAATTGATATTCACTTTTGGATTGGGATTTATAATCATTTATTTATTTTAAAATTTATTATATTGTATTATTAAAAAAATTGGGGCAAACATCAAACTAAGTGACTTAAAGTCTTAAGCTATTTAAAAGAAAAAAAAACAGCCACTATACGTTGTTCAAATTTTAAAAAGAATAAATAATTCATTTGTTGTGGGTGGGATTCGAACTTTGGGATGTATCTCAAAAAATGAACCCATTTCGCCACTGGGCTACACCTTACATTTGGTTTAAGTGGGGTCAAATTATTTATATATAGCGTATTAATTCAAAAAACAGATTGAATGCATATGTATATATAGTGTATTTTTCCGACGAAGTGGGTTCATATGAACCCACTTGCAACCGAGTAGGTCCGCCCCTGGGTTCACGGGTAGAATTTGAGAGAAAAAAAAAAAAAGCAACAAGGAGAGATAAGAGGAGTAGGAGGAGGAGAATATTCAGTTGGATTGATTGTTCTTGATGCGTCCATAGAAAGAGGAGGAAGAGGGAAAGTGATGCTATCAATGGTTGTACATAACGGTAGAATAGTTGTATTATTTGAATTAAGTTTGAAATTATCCGTTAGGAGCGGACCACTAAAATTCACTTGTTTGAATTAAGTTTGAAATTTTCAATTTTCAAATATCATTTTTCACTTTTAAAATAAAAATTATTTTTTATTATAATTCACAGTGAAACATGACCAATCGCCTACTTATTTGAATTTAAAGTTTAAAAAAAAAAAAAACTTAGAGTAAAAGAAAATGTATTTTTGATAGTTTTTTGGACAACCGCCTAAATGAGTTTATATTTTATACTATATCATAACATTTGAATTGAAACTTGAGTTGAACTTGAAAACAAACTTATTTGAATTTAAAGATGAAAAGAAAGAAATTTTGTGAATGTTTAGTTATATTTACTTATTTAGATAGTTTATGTGTGGGTGTTGAAAAAAGAAAATTATTTAAAGTTGAAATAACCTTCAAACTAATTATCCAAAACATGTCAAATATTCTTTAACTTCCAAAGACCATTAATTTGAAATGAAGTTAGTTGTATCATCCATAGATTTTATTTCAAAATTTTGAAATTATATTTGGAGATTGTTTTGAATTAGTTTTTGTTTATCAAGCTAGCACTAAACTTTAAACTTGAAACAAAGATTTTGAAGTTTGAAAAATAGTTTTTAAAAATTTTCATTCACAAAATTTGAACCTTGCTTTCATATCCAAGCATGATTTAACTTTCAAAAATCCTTCTTTTCTTAAATATCAACAAATTTCATGTTTAAATGCCTACTAAAGAAAGCCATGAACTTCGAATACATTGTTGATTTAGGTTTCATTGTTGTTGACACGTTAATTTTTTTAGAATTATCTAAGTATCTATATTTCAATTTATGTGAGATATTTTCTTTGTAGTTAGCTCTAAAAAGGAATGATACATTTTTTTTGTTTGACAAATTATTTCAATATTTTACTCATGTTGGTTCTCACTTATTTGACAAAAAGTCAGCAAAAATATACAATTTTATTTAAAAATTTATTTATTTTAAAATTTTACAACTTTGCAAAAACAAATTTATATTTATTAAATTTCTTATTCAGTCAAATTACATCATATAAATTAGGAATTATATTACCATAATAATCTGTCATATGGTTCCGATTGAAACTTTACAAACTTTCGATAAATAGTTGATTTACATTCTTTTTATTAGGTACCTACTTATTAATATTTTGTAGAGGAAACTAACATATGGTTGTTGGCTCGTGGCTAGATTTTGAGATTCTTTTTTCTCTTAAGAAAAATAATAATTTCAAAAGTGAAATTGTACGTTTCTCCCTCCTCTATATTTTTGTTCTTGGAATTAATTTGCTAAATACTTTTGTCAATTGTTCCATAAAATGTCAGCTAAGGTCTTTGAGGTGTCTGGTATTTTTTGAGAAAATTGGAAATAATTGAATGATATTTTGATTCTAAAAAATACATACACTATAACAAAAATAACCTTTAGTAGCAATAAATATATACATTAACAAAGAGTGTTAAAGCCTTTACCGGCATTAGTTGATTGCCATTGGATCTAATGTCGCTATAGGCTTTAAGGACATTCATAAAGAATTTTAATTGCCGCTAAAATTCATATTTAGTGATAATTTAGTTATTGTCATTATTTAATTGCCGCTAAAGATCATTTTTGATGTTGTGACTAGAAATGAAATTTATAAATAAAAGAATGAATATATTTCTTGTTAGAAAAAAAACACCTAAGAAATAAGTACTATCCATTTAGTCTCAAATCATATGACATACTTTCTTTTTTAGTATATCACATAAAGAATGTTACATTTTATAATTGAAAATAATTTAATTTTTAATTTTATTTTATTTTTAATGAAATGATTCATAGACAAAATATCTAAGGTTTATTTTAGACCACAAATTTTAAATGTATTCTCTTTTTAATTTTTTAATACTAAATGAAACGTTACCACGTAAATTAAGTACATAATACGACATCTTGTCATATGATTTGAATTGATACTTCAAGGAATGCTCAGGAAAATTTCGTCATTTTTGTTGGTCCTTGCTCTTTAGGTAGTCGAGAAAATGGTCAAATGCCCCCTTAACTTGTATTCGAATTCTCAATTACACACTTCAATTTCACAGGGGTCCTTACAGCCCCTAAAATATTTAAAACTAAAATTGTTACCACTCTAAGTGCATAGCTAGCAAGTTGAGTGTATCTCACTCTCTTTGAGAGAGTAAGCACCAAAAGTAAATATTAAAATTTTATTTTTTATATTTTTTTCAAAAAATATGTATTTTTAATTATTATTATTTTTATTTATTTTCTTTCTTCTCCACAACAACATATATCAAATCACCACACACCATCTTTAAGCCATTACTGTCATCACTATCTCCATCATACAAAATTAATTAAAAATTTTATAATAGATATTCAAAATAATTTATTTCTGGAAAATAATGTTACTATTAAAAGTGCATTGATACTTGCCTTTTTCGTAATTTGACTCTCAAAAATATCTTTTAGAAAAGATTAGTCAAATACAATTTGTTAATCAAAAACACTTTTCAAATGAATTAACCAAAAACAAATTACTTTTTTTTTTCAAAAATATTTTTCTGAAATGTTATTTTTAAAAAGTACTTCTAAAATAAACATTTTTAGCAGCAATGTCAAATATGCTCTTAATTACTTTGAGATTATTTAGTCAATAACAGGGAAACTGTGAAAGTAATGTGTTGGGAACTAGGGATACTTGCTGCATAGACGAGAAAATGATGAAAATGATCTCTTATGTCTAGGATTTAAAATAGACCTTTAAAATAGGGATTGATGAGTTCGAACAAAATCAAAATCCTAATTTTTTTAAATATTTGATTTGCATTTTGCAATTAACTTTTTCAAATTTTGAATTATATATCTTATCTTATATCTATCCTTACTCTAAAGATATAAGTTCAAATATTCCAATACTAAATCAAATACTCTACTAATTAATCAATAGCGTATTAGGCTAAATGATGCACACTAAAAAAAAACACAATTTGTCTTGGTGAGATTTGCTTCAAAACTATACACTTTGTTTGGATGGTTATAACGTATTGTTTCATAATGTATCGTATCGTATTGTGTTGTATTGTTTTAATGAATACAATGTTTAGATATATTGTATCGTTCTCCATCATTACATAATGTCACACATCCATAATTTGAATGATAAATATACAAGAAAAATAGGGTACAAGGTAGAGTTACTACTATGAAAAGGTAGGGTAAAAGATGAAATATAATTATTAAATGATAAATTAAGACAAAATGAGAAGAAAATATTAAGGTAACGACGCAATCACACCAAATCGTTACATAAAATGGATATTTTTATCGTTATCTAACAATGAATTTAAACGAAATGATACAATAGAATTTAAGTAACAATCAAAACAAATATTGTATTTAAACTAACAATACAATACAATACGACGAATAACAACCATCCAAACAAGGTGTTAGTGTTGGCACTTCAGTTAGTAACTTCTCAAACAGTTTCAAATTACCATTTAAAAAATCAAAGAAATATAAACTCTATCTTTAACCCCTAAAATCAATCCACTTGTAGCTATTCCCTTCAAGATTATACTCATAGTCTAGAAAGCTAAACAAACATCACAATTGATCACCACCTATGATAATACTTTCGAAAAGCAAAATATGTTATACAATTCAAGCCTAATCAACTCAAGAACTAAAATAACTTTGTCGTTTGAGTAGCTATTGAATCCATCACAGTACCTTCTTGCTAGTTGCTATTTGCCAAAGAATAAATTTAGAGCATGTTTGGATGGACTTATTTGGGGTGTTTTTAAGCCAAAAGGGCAAAAAAATTCAGCCAAAATTCCAAAAGGGCAACAAAAAAATAGTTTGAAACCAAAAGGGCAACATTTAAACGGAAGGGGAAACGGAGTTAAAAATAGGGCTGAAAGGCGCAGGGCTGAAATAGCCTTGTAAGGCGCAGCAGGTACATAGACTTACAAGTCACAACCGTCGTTGCGCCTTGCAAGTCGCACGGGGAGCTGCGCCTTGCTCCTATATTTAAAAAAAATATATAGGTTGTCCTAATTAAAGTTTATATGGAGATTATTCACTAGAATGCAGCGGATGATTTTGGGTATTGGCTGGCTAATTAATTTGTTATAAGATGTAAGAGAAAAGTTGAACCCTCATAAAACATTCATATGAAATATTAATAAACCAAAAATTAGTATTTGATAAAAAAAAGTAAAAAAAATGTATCCCAAAAATATTTATTTATAATCTAACAGAACACTATATAGACGGGATGGAGCAGAGAGTGGGGGTTTGGGGATGGTGTGGGGTGGATGGTCAAATGGTGGCGGAGATTAACGATGTTGGGCGGGTGAGGTTCAGAGACAATGAACTTGGAATATTACTCGTAGAATTTCACTACCATAAAAATAACTTTTAGTCATAATAAATATGTATATTAATAAAGAGTGTTAATTACCTCTAAAAGAAAACATATTTAGCAGTAATTAAGCTATTATTGTTAATTATTTACCATTAAAAATCATTTTTTGTGTGGTGCTTGTTCCCTCTTTTCATTAGAGAAGTTATTTCATGTTGAGAAAAAATTTCCAAAATTAAAGTGATGGGTGGAACAACACAAAATCATTCCAAACTCCTAAACCCTTGTAATCTAATACTCCGACTAGCTCGATATATTAATTTCTACTAGTTATAATTAACATTAACTTATCATATGATGAATCGATTAATTAAGATTTATAATTAAGAAAGTCCAAGAGTCCAACTGCAATCATCATGCAGTAAATAAAACTTGTCCTTGAACAAGTACTAAACCAGCTAGTTAGATAACTTAGCACGTGCCCAAATAATTTTTTTTTAAAATATAGGAGCAAGGCGCAGCTCCCCATGCGACTTGCAAGGCGCAGCGACGGCTGTGACTTGTAAGTCTATGTACCTGTTGCGCCTTACAAGGCTATTTTAGCCCTGCGCCTTTCAGTCCTATTTTTTAACTCCGTTTAAACGTTGCCTTTTTGGTTTAAACTATTTTTTTGTTACCCTTTTGGAATTTTGGCTCAATTTTATTGCCCTTTTGGCTCCGGACTCTATTGAATCCATCACAATACCTTCTTGCTAGTTGCTATTTGCCAAAGAATAAATTTAGAGCATGTTTGGATGGACTTATTTGGGGTGTTTTTAAGCCTAAAGTGGTTTAAAGTATTTTTGTTGTATTTGGGTAAGATGAAAAAGTGTTTTTTTAATATTTATTTCAAGTCAATATAATAAAAAGGCATAATACATAGATAGGACCCTAAACTTGCCTTCGAATTTTAACTTTGACCTAAAACATTCGAAGTGCACAAATAGGCTTAAAGACCACTTTTGATTTAATACACACGAAAAATCGAGGAGTTTGCATAATTCCAAAAAAAGGGGCATGTAAATATGAAAATATGCATTAAAAAAGGGTGTGAGTATACGTGATAGTTCCCAAACTCATTACGGAGGTCGTTTTAAAGTTTTTTCAAAAAAAATTTTTAGGTGCTCCGAGGCACCAGATCCATGGGCTAATACACACAAAAAGTCGAGAAATTTGCGTAATTCCCAAAAAATACCCGTAAATGTGAAAATTTGCGTTAAAAAATTGGTGTGAGCATACATGATGGTTCCCCAACTCATTACGAAGGTCCTCATAAAGTTTTTTCACACAAAAATTTTGGGTGCTCTGAGGCGCCAGATCCATGGGCTAATACACACGAAAAATCGAGGAATTTGCGTAATTCCTAAAAAATGGTTTGTAAATGCGAAAATATGCGTTAAAATAATGGTGTGCGTATATGTGATGGTTCCCCAACTCATTACGGAGGTCCTTATAAAGTTTTTTCAGAAAAAAATTATGGTTGCTCCGAGGCACCAAATCCATGGGCTAATACACACGAAAAATCAAGGAATTTGCTTAATTCCTAAAAATGGCCTGTAAATAGAAAAATATGCGTTAAAAATGGTGTGAGTATACGTGATGATTCCCCAACTCATTACGGAGGTCCTCATAAAAAAAATTCAGAAAAAATTTTTGGGTGCCCCAAAACGCCCGACCATGGGCCAATAAACACGAAAAATCGAGGAATTTTCGTATTTCCTAAAAATGGCCAGTAAATGCTAAAATATACGTTAAAAAAATGGTGTGAATATACGTGATGGTTTCCCAACTAATTACAGAGGTCCTCAAAAAGTTTTTACAGAAAATTGTTTTAGGTGCTCTGAGGCGTCAAATCCCTAGGCTACTAAAGACAAAAAATTGAGAAATTTACGTAATTCCAAAAAAAATGGCCTATAATATGAAAATATGCGTTAAAAAATTGTGTGAGTATACGTAATGATTCCCCAACTCATTATGGAGGTTCTCATAAAGTTTTCTCAGAAAAATTTTTTGGGTGCTCTGAGGCGCCAGATCCATGCACACGAAAAATCGAGGAATTGACGCAATTCCTATAAAATGGCCTGTAAATGCGAAAATATGAGTTAAAAAATTATGTAAGTGTACATGATGGTTCCCAACCTCATTACGGATGTCCTCATAAAGTTTTTTAAGAAAAAAAATTTGGGTGCTCAAAGGCGCCAGATCAATGGGTTAATACACACGAAAAATCAAGGAATTTGCTTAATTCCTAAAAAATGGCCTGTAAATGCGAAAATATATATTAAAAATGGTGGGAGTATAGGTGATGGTTCCCCAACTAATTACAGAGGTCCTCATAAAGGTTTGTAAAAAAAAAAAATTTGAGTGCTCCGAGGCGCCAGATCATGGGGTTTACTACACACGAAAAATCGAGGATTTTGTGTAATTAAAAAAAAATGGCCTATAAATGCGAATATATGCGTTAAAAAGATGGTGTAAGTATACGTGATGGTTCCCCGTCTCATTACGGAGGTCCTCATAAAGTCTTCTCAGAGAAATTTTCTTGGATGCTCCGAGAGGCCAGATCCGTGGGCTAATACAGATGAAAATTTGAGGAACTTGCGTAAATCCTAAAAAATCATCTGTAGATGTGAAAATATGCGTTAAAAATGGTGTGAATATACGTGATGATTCCCCAACTCATTACGGAGGTCCTCATAATAAAGTTTTCTTAGAAAAAAATTTTGGGTGCTCCGAGACGCCAGATCCATGGGCTATAATACACACGAAAAATCGAGGGATTTACATAATTCCTAAAAATTGGCCTACAAATGCGAAAATATGAGTTAGAAAAATGGTGTAAGTATACATGATGGCTCCCCAACTCATTACAGAGGTCTTCATAAAAAATTTTAAGAAAAAAAAATTTTGGGTGGTCCGAGTCGTCTTATCCATGGGTTAATACACACGAAAAATCAAGAAATTTGCGTAATTCCTAAAAATGGCCTGTAAATGCAAAAATATGCGCTAAAAATGGTGTGAGTATACGTGATGGTTCCCCAACTCATTATGGGATCCTCAAAAAGTTTTTTCAAAAAAATATTTTGGATGCTCCGAGAAGCCAGATCCATGGGCGAATAAACACGAAAAATTGAGAAATTTGCGTGATTCCTAAAAATGGCATGTAAATGCGAAAATATGCGTTAAAAGATGGTGTGAGTATACGTGATGGTTCCCCAACTCATTACAGAGGTCCTCATAAAGTTTTTTCAGAAAAAAAAATTTGGATGCTCCAAGAAGCCAGATCCATGGGCTAATTACACACGAAAAATCGAGTAATTTGTGAAATTCTTAAAAATGGCCCGTTAAAACAAAAATATGCACTAAATATTGATGTGAGTATACTTGATGGTTCCCCAACTCATTAAGGAGGTCATTATTAACTCTTTTTTTTGGGTGCTCTAAGGTGACAAGTCAATTGCGAATACATATGAAAAATTGAGGAATTTGCGTATTTCCTAAAAGATGGCATGTAATGCGAAAATATGCGTTAAAAAATAGTGTGAGTATACGTGATGGTTCCCCAATTCAGTAGGGAGGTCCTCGTAAAGTTTTTATAGAAAAAAAAATTTGGTGCTCCGAAGCGCCAGATCCCTGAGCTAATAAAGACGAAAAATTGAGGATTTTGTGTAATTTCTTAAAAATGGCCTATAAATTCGAAAATATGGTGCAATATACGTGATGGTTCCCCAACTCATTACGAAGGTCCTCATAGAGTTTTTAAGAAAAAAAATTTGGGTGCTCCGAGATGCCAGATCCATGGGCTAATACACATGAAAAATCAGGTAATTTGCATAATTCCTAAAAAAAAGGCCTGTAAATGCAAAAATATGCGTTAAAAAGATGGTGTGAGTATATGTGATGGTTCCCCAATTCATTACAAGGTCCTCATAAAGTGTTTTCAGAAATTTGTTTTGATGCTCCGAGGTGCCTGTTCCATGGCATTACACACGAAAAATTGAGTAATTTGCTTAATTCCTAAAAAAGGGCCTGTAAATGCAAAAATATGCATTTAAAAAATGATGTTAGTATACTTGATGGTCCCCTAACTCATTAAGAAGGTCCTTATAAAAAATTTTCAGAAAAACTTTTTGGGTGCTCCAAGGCGCCAGATCGAATTGGCTAATACACACGAAAAATTGAGGAATTTGCATAATTCCTAAAAGATGGCATACAAATGCGAAAATATGCGTTAAATAAATGGTGTGAGTATAAGTGATGGTTCCTCAACTCATTAGGAAGGTTCTCATAAAGTTTTTTCAGAAAACAATTTTGGGAGCACCGAGGCGCCAGATCCATGGACTAATACACACGAAAAATTTAAGAATATGTGTAATTCCTAAAAATGGCTTGTGAATGCGAAAATATGTGCTAAAAATAATGTGAGTATACGTGATGAATCCCCAACTCATTACGGAGGTCCATATAAAGTTTTTTCAGAAAATAAATTTAGGTGCTCTGACTCATCAGATCCATGGTCAAATACACACGAAAAATAGAGAAATTTATGCAATTTCTAAAAATTGTTGTGTAAATGCGAATATATGCGTTAAAACATGGTGTGAGTATACGTGATGGTTCCCTAACTCATTACGGAGGTCCTCATAAAATTTTTTAGAAAATTTTTTTAGATTCTCCAAAGGGCCTGATCCATGGGCTAATACACACAAAAAATTGAGGAATTTGCGTAATTCCTAAAAAATGGTCTGTAAATGCAAAAATATGCGTTAAAAAGTGTGAGCATACGTGATGGTTTCTCAATTCATTACGGAAGTCCTCATAAAAAAATTTCAGAAAAAAATTTTGGTTGCTCCGAGTCGCCAGATCCATGAGCTAATACACACGAAAAATCAAGAAATTTGCGTAATTCCTAAAAATTGGCCTGTAAATACAAAATCATGCATTTAAATATGGTGTGAGTATACGCGATGATTCCCCAACTTATTAGGGAGGTTCTCATAAAGTTTTCTTGGAAAAATTTTTGAGTGCTCTAAGGGGCTAGATCTATGGGCTAATACACACAAAAAAATCGAGTAACTTGCGTAATTTCTAAAAAATGGCGTGTAATTACGAAATTATGTATTAAAAAAAGGGTGTAAGTATACGTTATTGGTTCTCAACTCATTACGGAGGTCCTCTTAAAATATTTAAGAAAATTTTTTTGAGGCGCCAGATCCATGGGTTAATACACACGAAAAATCGAGAAATATGCATAAATCCAAAAAAGTGGTCTATAAATGCGAAAATATTCGTTAAAAATGGTGTGAGTATACGTGATGGTCCCCCCAAATCATTACGGAGGTCCTCATAAAGTTTTTTCAGAAAAAAAATTAGGTATCTCTGAGGCGTAAGATCCATGGGCTAATACACATGAAAAATCGAGAAATTTGTGTGATTCCTAAGAAATGGCCTGTGAATGCAAAAATATGTATTAAAAATGGTGCGAGTATACGTGATAGTTCCTCAACTCATTAAGAAGGTTCTCATAAAGTTTTTTTCAAAAAAATTTGTTGGGTGCTCCGAGGCGTCAGATCTATGGGCTAATACACACGAAAAATAAAAAAATTTGCGTAATTCCAAAAAAAATAGCGTGTAAATGCGAAAATATGCGTTAAAAATGATGTGAGTATATGTGATGGTTCACCAACTCATTAAAGAGATCCTCATAAAGTTTTTTCAGAAATTTTTTTTGGATGCTCCAAGGTTGAGGAATTTGCGTAATTCCAAAAAAATGGCATGTAAATACGAAAATATACGTTTAAAATGGTGCGAGTATACAGAATGGCTCACAACACATTACGGATATCCTCATAAAGTTTTTTCAAAAAAAAATTTGGGTGCTCTGAGGTGACAGATCCATGGGTTAATATACATGAAAAATCGAGGATTTAGTAATTCTTAAAAAATGGCATGTAAACGCGAAAATATGGGTTAAAAAATGGTGTGAGTATACGTGATGGTTCCCCAACTCATTATAGAGGTCTTCACAAAGTTTTTTCAGAAAAACTTTTGGGTGCTCCGAGATGCCAGATCTATGGGCTGTAACACACGAAAAATCGAGGAATTTGCGTAATACATAAAAAGTGTCCTGTAAATGAGAAAATATGCATTAAAAATGGCGTGAGTATACATTATGGTTCCCTAACTCATTACGGAGAACCTTAAAAAGATTTTTAGAAAAAAATTTAAGGTGCAACGAGCCGTCAGATCCATGGGCTAACACATACGAAAAATAGAGGAATTTGCGTAATTCCTATAAAATGGCCTGCGAAAATATGCATTAAGAAATATTGTGAGTATACGTGATGGTTCCCCAACTTATTACGGAGGTCCTCCAAAGGTTTTTTCAGAAAAATATTTTGAGTGCTTCGAGGCGTCAAATCCATGGCTAATAAACATGAAAAATCAAGAAATTTGCATAATTTGAAAAACAATGGCCTGTTAATGCGAAAATATGCGTTGAAAAAATGGTGTGAGTATACATGATCGTTCCCCAACTCATTACGGAGGTCCTCATAAAGTTTTTTTCAGAAAATTTTTTTGGATGCTCCGAGGCGCTAAATCAATGGGCTAATACACACGAAAAATCGAGAAATTTGCATAGTTCCAAAAAAATGACGTTTAAATGCGAATAAATGCGTTAAAAATGATGTGAGTATACGTGATGGTTCCCCAACTCATTATAGAGATCCTCATAAAGTTTTTTCAGCAAAACATTTGGAGTGCTCTGAGGCGCCAGATTCATAGGCTAATAAACATGAAAAATTGAGAATTTTGCGTAATTCTTAAAAATGGCATGTAAATGTAAAAATATGCGTTAAAAATGGTATGAGTATACGTGATGGTTCCCCAACTCATTACGGCGGTACTCATAAAGTTTTTTAAGAAAATAACTTTTAGTGCTCTAAGGCCCCAGATCTATGGGAAAATACACACGAAAAATCATGAAATTTGTGTAATTCCTAAAAATGGCCTTTAAAAAATGGTGTGAGTATACGTGATGGTTCCTCAACTCACTACAGAGGTCCTCATAAAGATTTTTCTGGAATAAAATTAGGTGCTCCGAGGCGCCAGATCCATGGGCTAATACACACAAAAAGTCAAGGAATTTGCGTAATTCCTAAAAAATGGCGTGTAAATGCGAAAATATGCGTTAATAATGGTGTGAGTATACGTGATGGTTCCCTAACTCATTACGGCGGTTCTCATAAAGTTTTTTAAGAAATTTTTTTGGGCGTTCTGAGGCGCCAGATCCATGGGCAAATACACAGGAAAAATCGAGAAATTTGCGTAATTTCTAAAAAATGGCATGTAAACGCGAAAATATGCTTTCAAAAATGGTATGAGTATACATGATGGTTCTCCAACTCATTACAGAGGTCCTCATAAAGATATTTTAGAAAAAAAAATTGGGTGCGCCGAGGCGGTAGATCCATACGCTAATTACACATGAAAAATTAAGAAATTTGCGTAATTCCTAAAAAATGGTCTGTAAATGCAAAAATATGCGTTAAAAATAGTGTGAGTATGTGTGATGGTTCCCCAACTCATTAAGGAGGTCCTCATAAAAAAATTTCAGAATTTTTATTGGGTGCTCCGAGGTGCCAGATCCATGGGCTAATAAACACGAAAAATCGAAGAATTTGCATCATTTAAAAAAATGGCATGTAAATGCAAAAATATGCATTAAAAAAGTGGTGTGAGTATACGTGATGGTTCCCGAACTCATTACGAAGATTCTTATAAAAAAAATTCAGAAAAACATTTAGGGTGCTCTGAAGCGCCAGATCCATGAGCTAATTTAACACACGAAAAATTATGGAATTTGGGTAATTCCTAAAAAATAGCCTGTAAATGCGCAAATATGCGTTAAAAAAATAGTGTGAGTATATGTGATGGTTCCCCAACTCATTACGGAGGTTCTCATAAAGTTTTTTTAGAAAAAAATCTTTGGGTACTCCGAGGCACCAAATTCATGGGGCTAATACACACGAAAAATTGATAAATTTGCGTAATTCCTAAAATGGCCTGGAAATACGAAAGCATGCATTAAAAAATGGTGTAAGTATACGTGACGGTTCCCCAACTCATTACAGAGGTCCTCGAAAAAACTTTTCAAAAAAAAATTTGGGGTGCTTCGAGGCGCCAGATCCATGGGCTAATACACAAGAAAAAAATCGAGGATTTTGCGTAATTTCTAAAAAATGGTATGTAAATACGAAAATATCGGTTAAAAAAATGGTGTAAGTTTACGTGATGATTCTACAACTCATTACGGAGATCCTCATAAAGTTTTTTTTCAGAAAAAGATTTTGGGTGCTCCGATGCGCCAGACCCAAGGGCTACTACACACAAAAAATCGAGGAACTTGCGTAATTACTCAAAAATGGCCTTTAAATGCGAAAATATGCGTTAAAAAATAGTGTCAATATACGTTATGGTTCCCAACTCATTATGGAGGTCCTCATCAAGTTTTTGTAGAAATTTTTTTTGGAGGCTCCGAGGCGCCAGATCCATGGGCTAATACACACGAAAAATCAAGGAATTTGCGTAATTCCTAAAAAATGGCATGTTAATGCGAAAATATGCATTAAACATGGTGTGAGTATATGTGATGGTTCCCCAATTCATTACAGAGGTCTTCATAAAAAAATTTCAGAAAAAAAATTTATGTGCTCTGAGGCGCCAGATCCATAGGCTAACACACACGAAAAATTGAGAAATTTGCTTAATTCATAAAAAAACAACCTGTAAATGCAAAAATATGCATTAAAAATGGTGTGACTATACGTGATGATTCTCCAACTCATTACGGAGGTTCTCATAAAGTTTCTTAGTAAAAGATTTTGGGTGATCTGAGGTGCCAGATCCATTGACTAATACATATGAAAAATCGAGGAATTTGCGTAATTCCTAAAAATTAGCCTGTAAATGTGAAAATATGACTAAAGAAAATGGTGTGAGTATACGTGATGGTTCCCCAACACATTATGGAGGTCATCATAAAGTTATTTTCATAAAAAAAATTGGGTGCTCTGAGGTGCCAGATCTATGGGCTAATACACACGAAAAATTGAGAATTTTGCGTAATTTCTAAAAAATGGCTTGTAAATGCGAAAATATGCGTTAAAAATGGTGTGAGTATAAGTAATGATTCCCCAACTTATTACAAAGGTCCTCATAATTATTTTTTCAGAATTTGTCTTTTGCAGAACCATGGACTATGTACAAGGAAAACGTTAAATATGGTCATTCCCGCTCTGGGCCTCGTTTGAACTTAAAAATGCAGACGTTTGCCCCTTGGGACCAACTCACGCCATTAATGAAGTCTTAACGGACGCCCACAAAATTATTTGGCCAAAAGTCCGTCCGGACCTCATATCACCAAAAATCCATGGGCTATAGTACACGTAAAATGGCAAATATGATTATTCCCGCTCTTGGCCTCTTTTGAAATTGAAAATGCACACGTTTGCCCCTCGGGACTCACTCACGCCATTAATAAGGTCTTAACGAACACCCACAAAAACTTTTGGTTAAAAATCCATCCACATCTCGTATCATCTAAAATTCGTGAACTATAGAGCGTAAAACGGCAAATATGGTCATTCCCGCTCTGAGCCTCGTTTGAACTTGAAAATGCAGACGTTTTCCCCTTGGGACCATCTCACGCCATTAATAAGGTCTTAACGAACTCCACGAAAACTTTTGGCCAAAAATCCATCCGGACCTCGTATCACTAAAACTTAATAAACTATAGTACACGTAAAACGACAAATATGGTCATTCCTTCTATGGGCCTCGTTTGAACTTGAAAATGTAGACATTTGCCCCTCGAGACCAACTCACGTCATTAATAAGATCTTAACATATGCCCGCAAAATATTTTGGCCAAAAATCCATTCGGACCTCGTATCACCAAAAATTCATGGACTATAATTGTCACGCCCCGAGCCTACACACTTGACGTGGTCGGCACTTGAGAACCATTGCTGATTCCCAAGCGAACCCATGGCCTGGCTGACTACTTAGCGGAAGACTTAACTTGAGCATATAGGGCTCTTATTCTGCCATAGATAACTCATAAAACTTAACTCAATTTGCAAAGTCAATTACTGTCAGAAAATTCTTAATAAACTTACTAGAACATCAGTCAAACTCAAATGCAAGGAGATAAGATTAAGTCTGAGGGACCCATTAATTCTAGCTTGTCCATGAAGCCTCTAAATGACTGAGATGGATGTCGGGACAGACCCCACGACACCTCAACAAGACTGAAATAAAAAGATAAAGATGAACCCTCCGGGAGTGCTAGGAGGCTCACCAAAACTACTAACTGGGAAGCGCAAATGATCCTCAACAAACGCCTGTAGATGATCCTAAACACCTGTATCAACATCCACAAAGATGTAGGTCGAATGACATCAGTACATGGAATGTACGAGTATGTAATGTAGCTGAGTAGATAAATAACTGAAATGAAAGTACTGAAGGCAACTAAAGATATGAGTAACTCAAATGAATGCAAAGAGATAAGGAACAAAACCATTAAAACTTTACAAATACTCTTACTCAACTCTGGTTTCATAAAACTCGCAAGTATATAGAAAGCACTTTAACTTTACCTTGAGCTCAAAACTGAATGTAAAGCATTAAATGAATAAAGTCAATTTAAAACTTCACCAGGCTAACTCATCTTTGAAACTCAACTTCTCAAGTAATATGAAAATAATATATATTTTTACTCTGGGGAGTTTCTCTAACCAACAACCATCACTATGAGCTATGTGATGATACATCGTAACATCCACGCTGCCAGAACAGTCCTATACTTGCCAGGCATAGGACTCTCAAACTCACTAAGTGGATCCACTAAGTACTATATAGAAGGAAATCATCTGAAAAGTATGAATCCTTTACCCATGTTGGCTACATAGTTTACGGAGGCTGTGAGTTGTTTGAACTCTCCCCCATATCGGTGCTCAATACTACTCCCAAAATCTTTTACTTTGCGCATCTCAAATGTTTAAAAACATTATCTTTCCTGAGTTGAGGTAATTACTCAACTAATCATCTTAGAGAGGTAACTGTTTTCTGGAGTATCTCAGTAGTCAATAACTTACTTTGGAAATCATTGTTTCTATGCTAAAAAATACTGATATTCTGGGTAAAATACTTAGTTTTCCAAATGCTTCTCAAATCTTTTCTCAAAACTTCTTTCTTTAAAACTTTGTTCAAAACTCTTCTTAAGCTCTTCTCAAAACTCTTCTTTAAGAAATCAATTTAAAAGAATTAAATAGTTTAGAAGACTTCTTATCAGTAACTCAGAATTTAACTCAATGGAATAGGGCTCATGCTGAAATAGGAACATGAACAACACCATACAATATTCAACAATATGAATACAATTACTCAAGAATAGAATTAGATACAATCAATGGATTAACTCAACTTGGCTAGAAATCAAGGAAACAAAACCCTGGATTACTTTTGTAGAATTTCTGACATATGTAGGGCGTGAGGGCGAGCAAACCCAACACTAAAAAGCCTTACATACCTGAAAGATCAAAGATCTTGATGAATCTGAAGAACTTGGATGAACGCTTGGAAACCCTAGCTTTTCTCCTCTTGAATCTTCTCTCCAAAATTTCTAAGTACTAATGACAATCTAATATGTCTAAACACTGATAAAGCCTTAACTAAGAGGAAAAGGGTCGGATTTTGGGCTTAGAGGGGAAGGGAAAAGTCTGAAATACCCTTCATTAAAGCTGTCGGCGCGACCTACGGTCCATAAGTCGACCCACGGTCCATCCTGTTCCTCCGTCATTTGATTCAAAAATTTCTCAACATTTGGCCTTCCAATGACGACACCCATGTACGGCCCGTCGTTTGACCTACGGTCCGTACATGGCCATCGTAGGTCAGGCCTTGGGACTGAAATTTAACCAAGTCTGAAGGGGAACCTACGAGACCCATCTACGATCCGTCAACTGAACAACGACCCGTCCTGTTGCTCCGTAGGTCAATGTTCATGGACTTGGAAATCCTGAAGGCTGACAGTGCCATCGACGGTTCCCACCTATGGCCCGTCGTTCCACCTACGGTCCGTAGGTGGCCTCCGTAGATCAGTGCTGCAGCAGCTTTTCCTGTATTTTTTCCAACCCCAAGTTACGGGGTGTTACAATAATACACGTAAAATGGCAAATATGGTCATTCCCGCTCTGGGCCTCGTTTGAACTTGAAAATGCAGATGTTTACACCTCAGGACCAACTCACGCCATTAATAAGGTCTTAACGGACACTCATAAAAAAATTTGGCCAAAAATCCATCCGGACTTCGTATCACCAAAAATTCGTGGACTATAGTACACGTAAAACGGCAAATATGGTCATTCCCGCTCTAGGCCTCGTTTGAACTTGAAAATGCAGACGTTTGCCCCTTTGGACCAACTCATGTCATTAATAAGGTCTTATCGGACGCCCATAAAATATTTTGGCCAAAAATCCGTTCGGACCTCGTATCACCAAAAATCTGTGGACTCTAGTACACGTAAAATGACAAATATGGTCATTCCCACTCTGGGCCTCGTTTGAACTTTAAAATGCAGATGTTTACCCCTCGGGACCAACTCATGCCATTAATAAGGTCTTACCGGATGCCTACAAAATATTTTGGCAAAAAACGCATCTAAATCATGTATCACCAAAAATCTGTAGACTATAGTACACGTAAAATGACAAATATGGTCATACCGCTCTGGGCCTCGTTTGAACATGAAAATGCAGATGTTTGCCCCTCGGGACCAACTCACGCCATTAATAATGTCTTAATGAACACCCACAAAAGATTTTGGCAAAAAATCCATCCGGACCTCGTATCACAAAAAATCCATGAACTACTATAGTACACGTTAACGGCAAATATGGTCATTCCCTCTCTGGGCCTTGTTTGAACTTGAAAATGCAAATGTTTGCCCCTTGGGACCAACTCACACCATTAATAAAGTCTTAACGGACGTCCACAAAAAGTTTTGGCCAAAAATTCATCCGGACCTTGTATCACCAAAAATCTGTGGACTATAGTATACGTAAAATGACAAATATGGTCATTCCCGTTTTAGGCCACCTTAGAACTTGAAAATGAAGATGTTTGCCCCTCGTGACAAACTCACGCCATTAATAAGGTCTTAACGGACGCCCACAAAAGCTTTTGGCCAAAAATTCATCCGGACCTCGTATCACCAAAAATTTGTGGACTATAGTACAAGTAAAACGATAAATATGGTTATTCTCGTTCTCGGCCGCGTTTGAACTTGAAAATGCAAACGTTTACCCCTCAGAACCAACTCACGCCATTAATAAGGTCTTAATGGACGCCCATAAAAAACTTTGGCCAAAAATTCGTCCGGGCCTTCTATCACCAAAAATCTGTGGACTATAGTACACATAAAACGGTAAATATGGTCATTTCTGCTCTGGGCCTCGTTTGAACTTGAAAATGCACACGTTTACCCCTCGAGTCTAACTCACGCCACTAATAAGATCTTAACAGACCTCCACAAAAATGTTTGGCCAAAAATCCATCCAGACCTCGTATCACTAAAAATCTGTGGACTATAGTAAACGTAAAACGGTAAATATGGTCATTCCAGCTCTGGGCCTCGTTTGAACTTGAAAATGCAGACGTTTGCCCCTTGGGACCAACTCACGCCATTAATAAGGTCTTAACGAACACCCAAAAAAACTTTTGGCCAAAAATCCGTTCGGACCTCGTATCACAAAAAATTCGCGAACTATAATACACGCAAAACGACAAATAAGGTCATTTCTGCTCTAGGCCTTGTTTGAACTTGAAAATGCAGACATTTTCCCCTCGGGACCAACTCACGCCATTAATAAGGTCTTAACGGACGCCGACAAAAATGTTTGGCCAAAAATCCGTTTGGACCTCGTATCACCAAAAATCCGTGGACTATAGTACACGTAAAACGACAAATATGGTCATTCCCGCTCTGGGCCTCGTTTGAACTTGAAAATGCAGATGTTTGCCCCTCGAGACCAACTCATGCCATTAATAAGGTTTTAACGGATGCCTACCAAAAATTTTGGCCAAAAATCCGTCCAGACCTAGTATCACTAAAAATCCATGGACTATAGTACACGTAAAATGGCAAATATGGTCATTCCCGCTCTGGGCCTCGTTTGAACTTGAAAATGCAGACGTTTCCCCCTTGAGACCAACCCACGCCATTAATATGGTCTTAACGGATGCCCACAAAAAATCTTGGCCAAAATCCATCCGAACCTCGTATCTCCAAAAATCTGTGGTCTATAGTACACGTAAAACAACAAATATGGTCATTCCCGCTCTTGGCCTCGTTTGAACTTAAAAATGCAGACGTGAATGCAGGAACATCTCCGCGATCGCGGAACACTGTTCACTCGCGAACGCGGCCTAATCTTCTCTCGAATGCGGTGCCCCAGGCACGCTCCTCCGGCGAACGCGGTCGCCTTGCACCAGACACCAGAAACAACAAAGGCCTAAGCCCAAGTCTCCGATCGGACCCTCAGAAATCGTTCAGAGTCCGATAAAAATAAACTGGACATGCTACCCCACTAAAATCGACATTTCGGACTCAATGAAATAATCCGATGAAAAGAGTTCAAATTACGAATTTACCCTTCCCAACCACTCTTAAAGGTTAAAACTCAACTTCTCACCCAAATGCCCAAAACTCAATCTAAGGCCTCATAAACCTTACCAATCACCCTACTAGCTCAAACTCGACATTCCAAACACAATGAAACTGACGGAATTCCCATCCGACGCTCGGAACTCAATATGTTGACCAAAGTCAACCCTATCATGAATTCTCAACTCAAGAGGGGTCAAATCACCAAAAAATACACCTGATTGCATCGGGAACTACACCAACCATTTTCGAAACACAAATTAAGCATGAAAACGCTAAGGGAAAGGGAAAAATGGTCATTCCATAATCAAAAGCAAATTCACAAGAAATTGGACATTACAATATCTCATTAGTACATAATATATATAACACAACAGTGTGCTACCATATCATTTTACTTTTCCAAAGTGAAAGTATTCTATATTAAAAAAATTTAGATGAGATAATCTCATTTTTATTATTTACTTATATTCTCAACACCATTATGAAGCTTGTAAGGACTTTATACAACTATAACATGTTCTCAATCGGGACTTTTTGTTGTTTGTTCAGCTATCTGGAAAATGAAGAAACGTAGGGTAATTCTCCCTTGTCAAGAGAAAAATCACGCATAAGCATGTTATTCTTGCCAAAGAAGAATAGCCTGCGATTCTTACGCTCCAATTAATCTTCAATTCTTGAAATTTTCTCAAAAAGAAATAAGTCATACTTTTCTAAATTTAATGGTAAAAGAAGTAGAAAACTTTTATTCAATTTTTTATTAATATGTGGAGCTGAAGACACGCATGGCAATTCTCCCTTAGCAAGATAAAAAATTATGCAAAAAAGCATAGTTGTTCTTTCTAAGGGAGAATACCTTGTGATTCTTGTGCTCCATTTATAATCTCCAATTCTTGAAATTTACTTTATATTTGTTCAGCAACATTTATATATATAGTTACTTGATTCGAATAATTCATTTGGATATGCTGAAGAAAAGAATGCCATATATTGTGGCTTACTCTTTTGTAAAAAGAGCTTTACGTTCTCATGAGAGGTCAAATGGTTTCAATCACTTCATCAAAAAAATTGTATTGAGTGTGCAAATAAATATCACTTTAGTAGTCGAAAAGAAACGAAAAAACTACTACATATACTTAAGAAATACAAGAATATTTTTAATATTGTGAAACTTTTTAGAGAAAATCTTGTACTATCATAGCCCATGGTTCAGTAAGCTAAGATGATTATGGAGAAGGCTCGTAATGATGTTATGAGTCTATGAGACCCAACTTAGTGCCTTTGGCTGTCTACCATCGTTTATTATCTTTACCTGTAGTTTTGAGACGCATACACATAAAAAAAAAAGTCGGTGAATTTTGATGGCCATAAATACTCGGATGATGTGGGTGTCACACAATGAATCTCTAGAAAAGCTCACAAGATAATGAGTCATATGGAACTTAGTTTGTAATGGACAATATAATATATATGTAACATTATTAGTTGGAGGGGATATTAATCCTGAAAAGATATGTAAGCTAATATAAGGTATATGAATAAAGTTAAATGTAAGCTACATGGAATGATGGAATTGAGGGGCCAAGATGACATATGATAAGTTCTAATATAAATCTATATTAGTTTTTTCAACCAATTTTTATAAGTTTTCTATAAGTTAATTTGGGTTACAATATGCTACCCAAATTTTCAAACCTTATATGTACAGATTTGTGTTATGCCCAAACTAGCCTCAATGAACATATGCTAGCTCAACCAATTCGATCGCGTTGATTAAACGAAATATATTTTTATCGACTAAATTTGACAACCCTAAATCCAATCTCTATCATATGGAGAGCTCAAGTTCTTGGCACGTAAATTAGATATCTTACGACAACAAGAAAGCATATGCCAAAAAATGTCCATGGAATCATGTTTTAAAACCTTTTAGAGATTTCACTCTTTTTCCCTTTTGTGATATTATGCTGCTAAATGTACAAAAGAAATAATTGAACGTATGTCACATAAATTGGAATGTCCTTTCGACTCGCAATCACAATAGCCGTACAGTCGAATAGTTGAGTTAGACGGGGGATAACGGTCGAACTATCAAAGAGAAAAGTATATATTTTAAGTATGAAAGAAGGTGCAAAGATTTTGCAGCATTATTCCTTAGTCTCCTTACACAGAGAGCATATGCTTTGAAATATACTCCAATTAAAGCATATTACCTTTTTTCTTCTTTGCTATAAAAGAGTTTCATATAATATTAGAATATACATCAAATCAATTGGTGAAGAGAGACTTCAAACTATGTGTGGATGCATTACTGGGCTAATCTTCTTTGGCAAATAGCCACACACTTTACTACTATTTAAATTTGGTGCAAGTTTGGTCATTAATGCCAAAGAAGATTTGCCCCGTAATTCAGCCATACAACATTATAATCATAGTCACTTCAATGTTTGCAACAAAGGTAAAAGAAAAGCTTTTCTTTAATTTTCTTGAAGTATGCTATTATAAACTAAAGGTGGTTAGTTGAATATCCTTATTCTCTTTCTCTCTCTCTATATATGTATATATATATAAATAAATTGAATCTTGAGTACTCTTGGTGAAATTTCTAACTTCATCACTGCAATTTTGCTAAGCACTATTGGAAATGAGATATAGAAATTAAAGCACACTCATGTTGGCGAAAAACTAAACTTTTTCCAAACGGCGAGGACTAAATTGCTCAATTTGAAATTGTACATATGCACAAGGTTCATTTTTGTGGCAATGTCCAAATATAAAAATGCATCATTCTTTTTTAAACTCACTAACAAGAAAATAATTAACACATAAAATTAAATTGGAAGAGTATCTTATTAAACCAAATTATAAGATGACAATTAAGCACTTCAACAATGAATACAAGGAAGTACATCTCTCATGTAAATTAAAATGAAATACTCATTCTTTTATCCCAAACAAGGTTCTTGGCAATCTGTTTCATCCAATGCAACACAATTACAGATCATTACAAGATTATCAAGAAAAAAAGAAGGTACTAAAAGGAGATATCTTAGTACATGTTGTGCCATCACAAAAACTAGTACTAACTAATTCCGAATAACAAAAGGCTTTACAAGCCTAACAAAAAGAGTTCCAACTTTATCTGCATCCGTTCATCTCACCATTACTTTTCAAATACTCGACAAAATTTCGAATGTAGGAGTCATGAAGCTTTCGGTCACCAAAATTAGCAGCAGCCTAGCTTTCTTGTTCGAGCTCTTAGCTCTCCTCCTTCCCCTGAAACCATCGCTTCTCTTAATGACATTGCTATGTCATTTCCACTAAATGATCCATCTTCTTCTCGCCTCTTCACTTCAATCCCCACACCTTTCTCTACTAATAATTTCCCGGGCCGGGCTGAGGTTTCTGAGGCCTGAAGAAGACCCGTAAAGCAGCAGTGAAGACACTGAAGCT
>JAGDQO010001664.1:0-130515 GCA_018342035.1 Solanum appendiculatum
ATCACCGTTCGTCTATTTCTAGCGACTTTCTAGGGTAGGGTTTCACTCCAAGATCATTTAGTTGAGTATAACATCTCCCATCAACAAGGAGATGATGTTGATTACGTAGCAGATGAATATGAAATGAAAGAACTAGATGATTTTATTGATGAGTTCCAAGGCGTAGACTTGGGTGGCTTTGATTCGAATGTAGATGAATTGCAAGGCATAGACTTGGATGACTTTGTTTTGGATGTAGATGAGTTCCTAGGCGTAGACTTAGGTGGCTTTGATTCGGATGTAGATGAGTATGACTACATGAATAAAAGAATGCAAGATATTTCAGATGCTGAGGTAAGGAAGGGCAAAGATATTAAAGGGATCCCCTAGGAAAGGGTTACCATAACCAGGGAGAAAACTAGGCAAAGAAGACTACAACACTATTAGAACTATGAAAATATTCCTCAATCTGGCGAGACATCAAAAAATTAGTGCAAAACCACAAAGAAAGACAGTTTATACTATGATTTCCGATGGAGTGCCTGATCTATTACATCAACGTTCTCTCACACCCCGCTGAGGAATTTGGTCTAGGCACCTTCTAAGCATGATGTATACATGATGTCTTATTTTTCTCTCATTCATTGGTCATCATTGACCAGTGTGAAAATTGAAATTCTCAATTTATCAGGGCATATAGCACGACTTGAGAAACATCCTTAAAGCCTGTCAAAGGGATTTATGGAGACTCGAGTAAGCCCTGTTGCTGTGAAAGATAAGTTGTTTTTTGCTGGTGAATTGCAAGGAGAACTTATCGTGAAGTGTTTAGATAAGCCTAGAGTTTGCTTTTGCTCTCGCCAACATATGTCGATGATGCCATTACCACTGCTATTGAGATTGACAACACTGCCAGTGGTGCACTTTATTTTATAGCTTCAAATAATGATTCTGGAGTTAAAGATTTCAATTTGGATAAATTTCAACACTCTAACCATTTTTATTTTTCCCAGCCAGTGAATCATACATCACTCTGCCCTGATGGCAATCTCTAACTCCAGGATGTCATCACTGGCTAGGGAAATCGGAAATTATTCGACAATTGAAATTTCTCCAAATCGAAATCTCTAACTCAAGAATCATTATTTGAAACTATAAAATGAAGTGCACCACTGGCAGTGTTGTTAATCTCAATAGCAATGGTAATTGTATCATCGTCATACGTCGGCGAGAAGAAAAGCAAACTCCAGGCTTATCTAACTACTTGATGATAAGTTCTCCCTGCAATTCACCAGCAACAAGCAACTTATCTTTCACAGCAGAAGTACTTAATGTGTCTCTGTAAATCCCTCTGAAAGGCTTTCGAGATGTTTCTCGAGTAGCGTTACATGCCCTGATAAATTGAGAATTTTAATTTTTGCATAAGTCAATGATGATCAATGAATGAGAGAAAAATGAGACATCAGGTACACATCATGCTTAGAAGGTGACCCGACCAAATTCCTCAGTAGGGGTAGGGGGTGAGAAAACGTTGATGTAACGGATCCTGCATTCCATCTGAAATCATAGTATAATCTGTCTTTCTTTGTGGTTTTGCACTTCTTTTATGATGTCTCACCAGATTGAGGAACATTCTCATAGTTCTGATAGCGTTGTAGTCTTCTTTGCCTAGTTGTCTCCTTGGTTATGGTAACCCTTTCCCAGGGGATCCCTTCAATATCTTTGCCCTTCCTTACCTCAGCAGCCAAAATATCTTGCATTCTTTTATTCATGTAGTCATACTCTTCTACATCCAAATCAAATCCATCGAAAGTCTTCGCCTAGGAACTCATCTACATCCAAATAAAAGTCATCCAAGTATATATCTTGCAACTCATCTACATCCGAATCAAAGCCACCCAAGTTTACGCCTTGGAACTAATCAATAAAATCATCTAGTTCTTCCATTTCATATTCATCTTCTATGTAATCAACATTATCTCCTTGTTAATGGGACATATTACACTCCACTAATGATTTTGGGGCGAAAATTTAGGGTGTTTGTTTTTCGCCTATAAATCGCGATAGTTTTTTGGTTGACTCTAGGATGGAAAGTCAATTTCTCCTTTGTGTGGACATGTGGACTACTCATTTGCATCAGCCTAGCATCCTGATGGCCTAACGTTTGCAACTGGAACCAAGATAAAACGTACAGTGTATGGGATATTCGGAATTTGTCCAAGTCAGTCACTACTTTCAAGGGTAACCTAGGAGCTATTATATCAATCCGCTACATGTCTGATGGCAGATTTATGGGCATGACAGAGCTTGTATAATTTATCCACATTTAAATGTGGATATGAGGTGGAGAAAGAAATTGATTTCTTCGGTGAGATATCAGGAGTGTCTTTTAGTCCTAATGCAGAGTCCCTTATCATTGGCGTGTGGAATTGCACATTTAGTAGCCTCCTTGAGTTTGGGAGGCAACAATACTATTCATACCTTGATGCAATAATATGAGCACTCTGAAGGTAGAAGTGTATTATATTTAGCTTCATATTTGTTTTATCGTGCTATTTGTAAGCTAGACGATCTCCGGTCATTTGAATGATAAAACTGAGTGTGGTCTCCTTTATAACATAGGCCACCTACTTGGAAAAGGATTAGCATATAGAATCCTACTTGGCACCAAAGGGTGTGGCCTAGTGGTCAATGAAGTGGTTGAGTACCCTAGTTCTCAGGTTCAAAACTCAGTAGAGACAAAAAACACTAGGTGATTCTTCTCATCTGTCCTAGCCTTGGTGGACAGAGTTACCTGATACCTGTTACTGGGGAGGTGGCAGTTATCCCATGGATTTAGTCGAGGTGCACAAAAGCGGGTCCAATCACCACGATCATAAAATAAAATAAAAATATAGAATTCTACTAGGAAAAGGATTGTACTGTAGTGTCCTAGTAGAAAAAGGCATCTAATGTAATATATGTAAATAGGTTCTCAATGTTATAATGTAGATACAAAATTCAATAATATTTTCTCCAATATTTCCCACATTGTATCAGAGATTCTACGACCGTGTTAGAAAATCAAAATACAAATAAATCTACCATCAGACATGTTGCAGATTGACTGAATAGCTCCAAGGTTACCCTTCAAAGCAGTGACTGACTTGGATAAGTTTTCAAATATCCCATATTCTACACGTTTTATACTGGTTCCCACTTGCAAACGTTAGGCCATCAGGATGTCACGCTGGTGCAAATGAGTAGTCCGCATGTCCACACAAAGGAGAAACAACCTTTTCCATTCCTGGAGTCAACCCAAAAACCTATCGCGATCAACAAGTAAAAAACAAGCACCCTAAATTTTCACCCCAAGATCATTTAGTTGGAGTGTAAAATGATCTTGGGGCGAAAATTTAGGGTGCTTGTTTTTTGCTTGTTGATCACAATAGGTTTTTTTGTTGACTCCAAGAATGGAAAAGGATGTTTCTCCTTTGTGTGGACATGTGGACTACTCATTCGCATCAGTGTGGCATCCTGATGGTCTAACGTTTGCAACTGGGAACCAAGATAAAACGCGCAGAATATGGGATATTCGGAACTTGTCCAAGTCAGTCACTACTTTAAAGGGTAACCTTGGAGCTAATCGATCAATCTCTTACACGTGTGATGGCAAATTTATGGGTATGGCAGAGCCTGTAGAATTTGTCCACATTTTAATGTAAAATGAGGATATGAGGTGGAGCAAGAAACTGATTTCTTTGATGAGATATATGGAGTCTCTTTCAGTCCTGATATAGTCCCTTATCATTGGCATGTGGAATCGCACATTTAGTAGCCTCCTTGAGTATGGGCGATGACACAACTATTCATACCTTGATGCAATAATATGTGCACTCTGAGGGTAGAAGTGGATTATATTTAGGTTCATATTTGTATTATCGTGTCATTTGTAAGCTAGATGATCTCCGTCATTTGAACGATAAAATGGAGTGTGGTCTCCTTTATAGCATAGGCCACCTACTTGGAAAAGGATTTGTATATAGAATCCTACTAGGCACCAAAGGGTGTGGCCTAGTGGTCAATGAAGTGGTTGAGAATCCTAAGTCTTAGGTTCAAAACTCAGCGGAGACAAAAAAAAATTTGGCATAACCAATTTGGATAGCTAATATATGCATATCTTTATTTTTTTTTGGTGTTACATGTATTTTCTTTTTTGCTAGATCATGCATGGGAAGACATGTACTTCCATGGATATATTGTATAATGGTGAACCACAACGAATTTGTTACATCGCAGGAACCACTTACGTCACTTCTGGATTCTTTGAACAAGGTAGGATATGCTACTACAGTGCTTTTGTTATTGACATGTTGCACAATTATCGGTTTTCTTTGGGGTGCCAAGTTGTCTATGGTTTCATGTTTTCTATAATATCGTTTCTGATCAACTTTTTTGATAAGCTACATGTTTGTTTATGCACTCTACTCTTTTCTGATTTATCTTTTCTATAGCTTTTGTTTTCTGAACTTTATGAGATGAGTGTTACCGTGTTACATATCAAAGAGACAGTTTTCCTGATGGTATGTTATGAGGGAAGGTTTTAGAGCTATGCTGAGTTATGAAAAAAGTTTTTCAAGGAAAATGATAATAATTATCTTTCATCGGGAGGTTGAATGACCATTCCATGCCAATAATCATAGTGTAAATGCTTCTATAAAAAGAGTGTTGTGTGCATAGAGGTAGCTTATGGTCATAGCAATAGTAAGAATCGTGATGATGACGAGATCATGTTGTTCCTCATCTATTTACATGACTTGGGGATGAGTATTGGATTCAGTTATAGATCTAACACAGGCATGTTAACTTCCCGCAATAATTTACTATTTAGTATGTTTTGGAGGATCGAAGTGCTCACACCCAGCTATGAAGGGTGTGACTTATTGGTCATTGAAGTTGGTGAAAACTAGGAGACTAGGTCCAAATCTTAGTAGAGACCAAAAACGCTAAGTGGTTTCTTGCCATCTACCTAAGCATGGGTGGATAGAGTTACCCGGTACTGCTAGAGGTAACAGGTACTTGGTGGTATAGTTGTGATGTGCGCAAAGGAAAGATCGGTGGGAACATCTGAAGTATAACACCCTTGAGTAGCTAAGCTAGGAAAACATTTGGGTGGACAGTCATAATTATCCTTTTAGACTTGTAAAGTTTGCAACAGAATTTGCTTTGTGCATGCAAGAGTACAAGAAGATTAGCAGTCATCAACACTTACTGAAGTTTGATCACCAAACAAGTTTATAAATGACCAAAAATCAAAGGAAAATGTAAGTCATTTGACATTATATTATTCTTTTTTTGATAACTTACTATGATGATAACGTTTCAACACAAAATCTGCTGGGCTTAGCTTTATAAATAGTCCATTCCGCTTCATTTGGACATGTTTCTTTCCAATATTCATTAATTTGGCTATTCATATGCTTGGTAACTAAAGTCAATATCTAATCAAGTCGGTTGTTTTAAAATATCTTGACGTTTAGTTAATTTCGTGTAGGCTTTAATTTTTTTTTATCCTCTAATGAAGTACTGTCACTAATGCTTGTGAATTGACATATTCATTTCTGTTGATCTACTATAAATATAGTGCTAAATCCCTCCATTACACTATAGATGTCGCATTTTTTGTTTTACATAACAAAGAGTTGAATCTCCAACTGAGCTCTGGCTTCTGGAACAACGGGTCTGATCAAGCCGTTTTACAACTATTATGAAAATATTTCACCATAATTAGTTGTCTCTCGGTAGTTGAAGATATTGTATTTTTTTTTGGATAAGTGAAGATTTTCTTGTTTGTTCGTGATGGCAAACTTCATTGTTTTTATTTTTTCAGCTTACCAGGTCAAAGGTGGCAGCCCTTGATAAAACCAGCAATATAAACTGTCGAGCAATTGAGTTCCTCCATTGATGGAGGTAAAGTTCATATGGAGGAAGCTAAACTAGAGAGAAGAATTGCATGAAATTGTGCATTTCATTGAAAAATGAAATGAAAGAATAAGTGTTACAATGTATTGATTATATACACTAATCATCTAATCCTAACTGCCTTATAACAGGAAGCTAGTAATAAAATCTGATGCCTAACTAACTCTAATGTAACCAACTTCCTGACTAACTTTTAATTGTAACTAACTCGACTGTGTATTCTCATCACCCCCCCCCCCCTCAAGTTGGAGGTGAGGTGAGAACAGACAACTTGCTCAAGAGTGTAGTATGTTTAGCCCCAGTCAAGGCTTTGGTGAAGATGTCAGCTAGCTGTGAATTGGTGGATATGTGGCGAAGTGTGATCAGGCCTTGCTGAAGTTTATTCCTAACAAAGTGGCAATCTATTTCAATGTGCTTTTTCCTTTCACGGAAAACTGGATTCTTAGCAATGTGCATAGCTGCTTGGCTATCGCAGCGAAAATGAATAGGCAAGGAGCATTTTATTGTCAATTCATCAAGCAGTCTCTCTAGCCAAACTAACTCTCCTACCAGTTGTTTCACAGCTCTATATTCAGCTTCTGCAGAGGATAAAGA
Source organism: Solanum appendiculatum (assembly GCA_018342035.1). Lineage (NCBI taxonomy): Eukaryota > Viridiplantae > Streptophyta > Magnoliopsida > Solanales > Solanaceae > Solanum > Solanum appendiculatum. The sequence continues at coordinate 6,532 of JAGDQO010001664.1, forward strand.
CACAGTGTCTTGTTTCTTAGACTTCCAACTGATAGGACTATCACCCATAAGTACTAGGTATCCACTAACAGACTTCCTTGAGTCAGGGCAAGATACCCAATCTGAATCACAATAAGCACTGATATTCAGGTCAGGCTTGTTTGAGATGAAAATTCCCGGTGTGGGATCCTGTTTCAAATATATGAGAACATGGTAAGCTTCTCTCAAGTGTAGTTCTCTAGGTGTTTGCATAAATTGGTTGAGGTGTTGTACATTGTAGGCTATACCCATCCTAGTGTTTGTAAGAAAATTTAGTTTTCCAACTAACTTTCTATAGTGAGTAGGATCTGGCAGTAGCTTCCCATTTGTAGCCTTCAACTTTTCAGTGTAATCAAGTGGTGAGGCAGTAGCCTTGTAACTCAAAACATCAAAGTCTTTTAAAAGATCAGAAGTAAACTTCCTTTGTGAGATAAGAACACCATCAAGCCTGTACAATATTTCTAGCCCCAAAAAAATAGTGCAGTCTCCCCAAATCCTTTATCTTGAACCGATCATGTAGAAAAGCCTTTAAGGAGTTGATCTCCTCTCCATCAGTACCAGTTAGAATTATATCATCAACATAAATGGCAACAAAAACCAAAGAGCTTCCTTTTCTCCTACAGAATAGTGAATAGTCACTATCTGAGTGCTTGTATCCTTTTGAGTGAAGACTACTGGCCAACTTGTCATACCATTGCCTGCTGGCTTGTTTCAACCCATACAAAGACTTTTTCAATCTGCACACCATATTATCACTACCCACTGCAAGACCTTGTGGTGGTGCCATATACACTTCCTCATTCAAGTCACCATGTAAAAAGGCATTGTTGACATCTAATTGGTATAAACTTGAACCCTTCTTAATAGCCAAGGAAATCAGTGTCCTAACAGTGGTCATTTTGACCACAGGTGAGAATGTTTTAGTGTAGTCTACTCCAGCCTGTTATGTATACCCCTTCACCACCAATCTGGCTTTGAATCTTTCCACACTGCCATCTGCCTCGTGTTTGATTTGGTACACCCATTACAACCAATGGCATTCTTACCTTTAGGTAATGTGACTAGCTCCCAAGTGTCATTTGCATAGAAGGCTTCAAACTCTTGTGTCATGTCATGTTGCCAGGCAGGATGCAGGACTTCTTCTTCATATGAACTAGGTTCACAATCAAGTGAGATGGTATTTACCAACTGCTGACTATCAAAACAAAGAGTAGTGAAACAAACATGGTCATGGTGAGATAGAAATGAGGTGAGAGAGTGTTGTGGATTAGAGGTGTTATGTGCAGCTGTGGAAGAGTGCAGGTTGGGTAGTCTGTATGTGTAGTCATGTAGGTAGTTAGGGGTGTTAATGGTCCTGGTTCTTCTTCTAGGTGCTAGTGGAGCATCACTGGTCATAGGACCACTTGGACTAGAGGAAAGTGGTGCAGGCATGGGGTGCAAATTAGCGGTCAGTGTAGGTTAATTTGTGACTACATGTGAAGTTGTGTACTCATTGGTGTTTATGGTTACTAGATTATTATTGACCTCATATGGTGTAATGTTGTCCAACAAGTCATCATTAGCATAATTATTCATTGTACCATGCACACAAGTCAAATTAGTGGAATGAATAAGCAGCTTTAAAATGGAATTGAAACTAGAACCATCAGGGGCAAAAACAAAAGAAAAGAATGTTTCATGGAAGACAACATCTCTGGATATGTGAACTCTTTTGGTAGCCAAATTTAGGACTTTCTATCCTTTGTGTTGAAAGGATATCCAAAAAAAAAAGTGAGGCATGGTTCTAGGTTCAAATTTATCCTTGTGAGTTTTCAAAGTGGTAGGGAAACAGAGACAACCAAAACTCTTAAGGTGGGAATAAGTGGGTTGTTTGTGGTATAACAGTTCATATGGGGTCTTGCTTTGAATTAGTTGAGTAGGCAATCTATTGATGAGATATGTGGCTATTAGGACACATTCTCCCCAGTACCTCATAGACAACTTTGATTGAAAAAGAAGTGCCCTTGCTGTTTCAAGGAGGTTCTTATGTTTCCTTTCCACCACACCATTTTGTTGAGGTGTGTAAGGACAAGACCTTTGGTGTATTATTACTTTTGTCTGTAAAAAAAGTAGCCTCAACTTATGTGAATTCTAACCCATTGTCAGATCTTATGGCTTTCAACTTAGTTTGTAATTGATTTTCTATAAGGGATGTGAAGGCTTTTATAGTCTGCAGGGCATTACTTTTGCATCTAAGCAATTGTGTCCAAGTAGACCTACTATAATCATCCACCATGGTGAGGATATAATTGTAACCATCATGAGTGGGTGTGTAGTGTGGTCCCCATAGGTCAATGTGCAGCAGATCCATCACCTTAGTGGTGGTGGTGGTACTGTCAGGAAATGGCAGTCTAGTTTGGCTAGCCATAGGGCATATATTGCAATTGAAAAGCTCTTTGGGTGAAAAAATGATCGGTATAGTGGAAATATTTTTCATTTTCACAAAAGGTACATGTCCTAGTCTAGTATGCCACAAGAGTTCATCATCATGAATGTGAGAGGAAGTAATGGCAAAAGAAGAGCAATTATCAGTGGAACAAGCAGGAGAATTAAAAGTAGAGCAAACATCTTTATTTATAAAAGAAGAGTGTTTTACAGAATAGGATGATGAAATTTTACAATCATTAGGATAAGTCCTTGTCAATATTGACTAAAGAAGGAACAAGATGAGAGTTGACATGGGATGAGGTGATCTCAGCAGGAGTTGGGTAACAGTTGTGGCATTTGGGACATAGGAAGTACAAACCATTCTTGGCTCTACAAAGTTCCAGAGGGCTCTTCAGAGAAGGGCCCTGCAGTAAACAAGAGAAACTGTTAAAGCTAACCATTCCATGGAGTTGCAATGCCAAACAATGAACTGAGATTAGATTAAACTTGAAACTTGGTACAAATAATACTTTGTTAAGAGTCAGTGTTGGACTTAAACTAACATCACCAATTTCAATCACTTTAACTTTGTAACCATTAGGTAGGGAAACTAGGAAAGGGTATGGAAGTGATCTAATGTTTTTGAGGTTGGTTTTGATGTAAGTCATGTGATGTGATGCTCCTGAATCTATGATCCAAGAGCTAGCAGTTAGTTTAACACACCTATAAGACAAATCACCTATTTAGTTATAGAAGAGTAGCAAGCAAGTATACCTGCCAAGTTTACAGCTCCATTCATCATGTTGTCTGAGTTAGGACCTCCATTTCCATCCTGTAGGGTTCCCAAAAGATTAAGCAATTGTTCATATTGGTCCTTGGACAAGTTCAATGGCAATTGCCTCTTTATCTCAGGGTCTTTCTCATTCTGGTGCCTATTCATCTCAGAAGCACACACATTCCCTACAAAACATGAGCCCTTCCCCTTTGGAAATCTTCAATTGGATGGGTAGCTATGAAGTTTATAACACCTGTCTTTTGTGTGCCCTAATCTCTTGCAGTAGTCACAGAACAAAGAGAACCTGTTAGTGCTAGAGTTGCCTCTAAACGTAGTGTTGTTGTTGAAAGTCCCAGAGCTGTTGTTGAAGTTGCTAGAGTTGTTTCCACCTCCCTTAGTGGAACTGTAATTAGTTCTGGGATTTTAGAATCCTGCACCATTGGTAGAATGGCCATATGCATTCAGTGAAGTAGATTCCAGAACTGTGTGATTATGAGGCTTCACTTCCCTTTGTTTTTCCTCTTGGGATAGGATGGCAAATGCTTATGCCATCCTAGGAAGTGTACTCATTATGAGGATGTTGCCTTTGATGGCTGTGTACATCTCATTCAGCCCCATTAGGAAGTGTATAAGTCTCTTGTCCTGTTAAGCTTTGTGCAACTTGGTTTTACCACCACAAGTGTACACACAAGTACAATGAGAATTGAGATAAATAGTACTCATCTCTTCCCAAGACTTCTTCATTTTTGTCTAACAGGAAGTAATATCTAAAGCACCTTTGACAAGGTTATTTATCTCTTTTTGCAGCCAATACCATTTGCACCCATTAGTTTGGTCATACCTTTCTTCCAACTCTGCCCAAAGTTCTTGAGCATTGTTCACATACTAGAGGCTGTCACGCAAATCAGGGGATAATGAGTTCAGGATCCAAGAGGTGACCATGTCGTCACATCTTTTCCACTGTAGAAAACAAGGACTAGCAGGATCAGGTCGCACTAGTGTTTCATTAATGAATCCTGTTTTGCATTTCACTGATAGGGCGCGAAGGACAGCTCTTCTCTAAGACCTATAACCAGTGCCATCAAAAACAGCAGGCAATAGAGAGGATCCAGTACTCTCTGATGGGTGCAAGTAAAAAGGGCTAGTAAAATCCATTCGAACTGATGTAGAATCAGCTTGGAGAGAAGAGGAACTTGAAGTAGGAACAGCTTGGAGATCAACCATAGTGATTTAAGGATCGCGAAGGGATTCAATCAACAACAGACAAACAACAACAAAAAAATCCAAATCCAATCAAGGATCGCGAAGAGATTACAACAAGAAAATGCAAATCCAATTAAGGATCGAATAAGAGGAAACCTTAAATCAACAAAAGGATTAGATGAAGATAAAAAATGGCAGAAACAGGAAAAGAATTCACAATGCAATTCCTCAATCAAGCAAACAACAAAAAGACAAAAGGAAATTGAGCTCACGAAGTGGATTGGATGTGGAAGAAAACTTGCGAGCAATCTCCTGAATCTGATACGATGATAAAACCAGCAATATAAACAGTCGAGCAATTGAGTTCCTCCATTGATGGAGGCTAAGTTCATAAAGAGGAAGCTAAACTAGAGAGAAGAATTGCATGAAACTGTGTATTTCATAGAAAAATGAATTGAAAGAATAAGTGTTACAATATATTGATTATATACACAAATCATCTAATCCTAACTAACTTATAACAAGAAGCTAGTAACAAAATCTGATGCCTAACTAACTCTAATGTAACCAACTTCTTAACTAACGTTTAATTGTAACTAACTCGACTGTGTATTCTCATCAGCCCTGAGCACTTTGTTGCAGTTATCTGGTCGTTTGCAACTTGTAATGGCACAGGTTGGTTACTTCAATAGTTTAAGAAACTCGGCAGTCCAATACATGTTTTCACATGGACCCTTCTCAGTTCTTACTTTTTGACAGATCGAGAAGGCTGATAATAAGAAAGGCTCTGCATTAAAACTCGAGACGCAGATGGATGAAAGTGAGAATGATGAGGTAGATGAAGTTATGTATGGCATAGATGAAGAATCTCAAAAAAGCAGTGACGGAGACGACTAGGACGTTTTGGTAAGTGATGTTATTTCATGAGGTGATGAAAGTTAACGGGCAGGTGTCTTTAACAAAATATAGATTCAAAAGAAAACTTCCTCTCTGACCTTTGGACTTCGGATCTTTCTGCATGTGCTTGAAGGACTTCCCAAGTAATTTGTTTCCATTATATCAATTGCAAACCAGTTAGAACCCTATCAAGTTCTATTTGTTACTTTAAAACCAGGTGCTCATAGATACTGAAAATCCTATGGGGTGGGTTTTATGCTGCGAACTGTATATTTTGCCACCATTCTCATGCCAACTATATTTTGTCACTCGCTTAGTAGCTCAGTAGCATGCGTTGGGATACCATCTTCCATTTTCACTGGGTGAGAGTTCTCCTATTTCATTTTTGCTTGTTGAGAATATTCATTGTTAATGGTAGACATTATTGTTCTTTATCCGATCACTGTTAAATTCAATGATTACCTTGTAATCATATTTATCTCATAATCCAATTGTGATATGTAATTTTTAGATCTTGGCATGTAAGATTTTGCTTGGGTTTTGAAGAATCTATTAATTCACCTCTCTTCCTTTTATTTTGAATTTGGTCCACCTCAGGGGCAGATATATATGGAGTTCAGGGGTTCATCCGAACCCACTTCGATTGCACTGTATAATATAAAATCAAATTTTTGGTTTATGTATATATATCTAATATTGAATGCCCTAAGCATATTCCTAAGGCCTAGCTCACTGGGATTTATTATTTAAACCCCTAATTATAAAGTTAGAAAAGAAAAAAATTGTTTCTTCTAGGGACCTTTCCAGTTGTATATTTTTTTCTCCACTTCAATCTCTCAACAGTCGACTTCCTCATTCACTTCAAGTCTGCAAGACTGCAACACTCTGTTGCTGCTTCATGTTGGATGTTGCCTGATGGTGGACTGGTTGCTGTTGAAGCATAAAAGGTGGTTCTCTGCCCGTGGTGTGTTCATTGACGAGACGACGTCAATCATCTGTCCCGTGTCCATTCATGGCTACCTCGGTAAGTTCTTGGTTCCTTTTTTCTATTTTTTTCAAAATTCTATATGCTTTGGTTTTGGTATTTGTTGATGTGCTCTCCTATTTGGCTGATTTAAGTGGCGGAGGTAGGTTTTCCATCAAGGGGGTTAAAAAAAACTAAACATGCTAATAGTATTCACAAATGAATGGGTCGGATAAAAAATACTTAGTTTAGAGTATACATATATAAAAATTTAAATAGATAAAACATAAATGTAGAATGCATACATGGGGAGAAGATACTCTTAAAGAACAAGTTTAGAAAACATTTTATAACATGCTTATAAGGAGATATTAAGTAGCACGAGTCATATTCAAATTGGGAGATATATAGGAGAAAAGTATTATTGAGTTGTGTATCTACATTATTGCATTGAGACCCTATTTATAGACATTATATAATCCTTTTTCAAGTATGATTCTATATACTATTCATGTTCCAAGTAGAATTCCATATACTATTAATGTTCCTATTCGTATTCTAACATTCCCCCTCAAGCGGGTGTTTACAAGTCATATGTACCAAGCTTGTTACAAATATAATTGATACGAGGACTAGTGAGGGAATTGGTGAAGATATCTGTAAATTGATCACTCGACTTCACAAATTTTGTAACAATATCTCCCGAGAGTATGTTTTCTCTCACAAAGTGACAATCAATATCAATATGCTTAGTCCTCTCATAAAACACCGGATTTGATGCGATATGAAGGCTTGCTTGATTATCACACACAATTTCAATCGGACTGATTTCTCCAAGTTTCACTTCTCTTAGCAGTTGTTTGACCAATCTAGCTCACAAGTTGATAAAACCATTGCTTAATATTCTACTTCTGCAGTAGATCGAGCAACCATACTCTGTTTCTTACTCTTCCACAACACCAGATTACCTTCTACTATAACACAAGATCCAATTATAGAACATACGGAGCAGGAGAGAGCATGAGTGGCATTTGAGGATTGTACTCCAGACTTTGATAGATCAGCGACTTTATGCCAAGTTCTCAAAGTGCGAGTTTTGGCTTGAGTCTGTAGCATTCTTGGGGCATGTAGTATCCAAGGATGGTATCATGGTGAAGATTAAATCTATTCGTGATTGGGCTAGGCCCGCCTCAGTTACTAAGATTCGAAGCTTCATCAGATTAGAGGGCTACTACAGGTTGTTTGTGGAGGGCTTCTCTACTATTGTAGCACCCTGACCCAGTTGACTTGTCTTGATGTTCCATTTGAGTGGTGTGAAGAGTGTGAGTTGAGCTTTCGGAAGCTCAAGGAGTTGCTTACCACCGCTCCTACATTGACTCTTCTATTTGAGGGAGAGGGCTTCATGGTGTATTGCGATGCATCCAGTGTTGGTTTGGGTTGTGTATTGATGCAGCGGGGAAAAGTTATTGCTTATGTGTTGAGGCAACTTAAGCTGCATGAGTGCAACTACCCCACTCATAACTTGGAGTTGGCGGCAATAGTTTTTGGGCTTAAGATCTAGAGGCACTACCTGTATGGGGTTTGATGTGAGATCTACACTGACCACATGAGTTTTCTGTACATTATGAGCCAAAGGGACCTTAATTCAGCGCCATTAGATTGAGCTCCTGAAAGACTATGACATCTCTATTCTCTATCATCTGGGCAAGGCGAATGTGGTAGCAGATGCATTAAGCCGGAAGGCAGTGAGTACGGGTAGTCTAGCCTTCTTGTCTATTATAGAGCGACCTTTGGCTTAAGACATTCAGTTCTTAGAGAATAGGATGATTCGGTTGGATATTTCAGATTCTAGGCATGTTTTAGCCGATGTGGGAGCTTAGTCTTCCTTTCTTAAGCGGATTCATGGTCGCCAGTTTCAGGATGAGACTTTGGTGGCTCTTCAAGATCGAGTGTTAGATGGTGATGCTGGTAAGGCTACCTTATATTCAGATGGGGTTTTGAGATTTGCCGGCCGTATTTTTGTTTCGAGAGTTTGAGACTTGATTCGATTGATCCTTCGTGAGGCCCATGATTCTAGATATTCTATCCATCCGGGCACTGTGAAGATGTATCATGATTTGAGGCAGTATTATTGGTGGAGTGGTGTGAGGAGAGATATTGCAGACTATGTGTCTCGTTGCTTGTGTTGCCAGCAGGTGAGACAGAGCATTTGAGGTCTGGGGGTGAGTTTCAGATATTGCCCATTCTAGAGTGGAAGTGGAATCGCATCACTATGGACTTTGTTGCGGGTTTGCCTCGGACTTCTAGAGGTTTTGGCAACATTTGGGTCATCATTGATTGATTGACCAAGTCAGCACACTTCCTCCCTTTTCAGTCTTCATTCAATGCCAAGAGGTTAGCTCGTATAAATATTCGGTAGGTGGTCCGTCTTCATGTGTGCCTGTGTCTATTATCTCATATTAGGGTTCTCAGTTCACTTCTAACTTTTAGAGGAGGATTTGGGCACTCGTGTTGACCTTAGCACAGCTTTCCACCTAGAGACCGACGGGCAGTCGGAGCGTACTATTTAGGTTCTTGAGGATATGTTACGGGCCTATGTTTTGGAGTTTGGAGGTCATTGGGACTAGTTCTTGCCCTTGGCAGAATTTGCATACAACAACAACTATCACTCGAGTATTTAGATGGCCCCGTTTGAGGTCTTATATGGTAGCCATTGTTTCTCTCCGATTGGTTGGTTTGAGTCTACAGAGCTTAGGCTATGTGGTACTGACTTGATTCAGGAGGCCTTGGACTAGGTGCAGGTAATTCAGGATAGGCTCAAGACAGCTTAGAGTAGACACCAGAGTTAGGCTGATAGTAGGCGTCGTCCTTTGAGGTTTTCAGTTGGTGATTGGGTTTTTCTTTGTGTGTCGCCCATGAAGGGCGTGATGAGATTTGGGAGGAGGGCAAACTTAGCCCGAGGTATATTGGCTCATTTGAGATCCTCCGAATAGTTAGCGAGGTTGCTTATGAGTTGGTTGTACCTCTAAATTTCTCAGTTATTTACTCGGTTTTCCATGTTGCGATGTTACACTAGTATATTCCTGATGAGTCTCATGTGCTTCAGTATGATGCGGTAGAGTTGGATGACCGTTTGACCTTTGTGGAGGAGTCAATTGCTATTCTATCCAAATATGTACGACGGTTGCGTTCAAGAGCCATTCATGTGGTGAAGGTCCGTTAGAAACATCATCCAGTTGAGGAAGCTACCTAGGAGACCGAGCATGAGATGCAAGAGCAGTTTCCTGGCTTGTTTTAGTATTCAGGTACTTCTTGACTCTTACTTTCACGGACGAAAGTCCTTTTTAGTAGTGGATGTTGTAATGACCCTCCAGGTCATTTCTGTGTTAGTGTCTTCTGTTCATCATTTAGAACATTCCTATAGCGACCTCAAGTCAATTATGACTTGCTAGGAGTAACAGTTCGGTCACCTGGTCGTTTATTTGGTTTTTAAGCGAATTTATGTATTTTTGAGTTTTTGAACCTTGAACGATTGATTTTGATCAAAAGTTTAGGAAGACGACCTCAAAATCCAATTCTAACAATTCCATCAACTTTGAAAGGATCATTTTAGGCTAGTGGCATCGTTAGCACGGCTCTCAAGGCTTTTAGTGTGAGTTTGTGCCATTAGGCATTTTAGCTTTAAGTTTTGGATTGAGTTTGACCTTAGTCAACATTCTTAGTAAACATGCCCAAATGAGAATTCTGTCAGCACGGTTAGCTCTGGAATGTCAAATTTGATCTAGTACGATCCTTCTTGTGGATCCCGAGCCTCTCGGGCTAATTCTGAGCCTCATTATAGATTTTTGCTTAAAATGGAGTTTGAGTATGGGACCCACTTTAATTCCAGACGACATTGTATGAAAGTTTCAGCTGCTCCATTGAGTCTAGAATACCAAATTTGATAGGTTAGCCTATCTCGTTTGTATGCATGAGGTTTCAAATGAATTTCAAACACCCAGTCGGAGTTTTTGAGTTTGCCAAAACCAACTGATATGCATTAGTAGGTGCAGGCAAGTTTTTACCTTCACTTTCGTGGGCCACCTTGGCCGCGTTCACGGAGAAGAGATTGGCTTGCCTCCACGTTCGTGAAGGTAAGGCTGGCTGACCTTCTGTGTTAGCTGGCCCGCAATTGCGGCGCCCGAATTCCCTGCCCTTCATGTTCACGGGCCCCTAGGCATATTTGCGAAGGGAAAATTTCCCAACCTCCGCATTCAGGATGAAGGTTTTGGCTTGTCTTTTTAAATAAAGACATACCCCGATCAACAGTTAGCCTTAAATTTCTAAGTGTGATTTCTCCTTCATCCCCACTCCGTTTTAGGTGATCGAAGTCCTGTGCGCCCAGAATTGTCGGGGCTGCATTTTTAATGTGATCAGGGAGTGTCGGGGAAGTCTCGTTGAAGGTAATATCACTGTTTTGCTGTTTTGCTTCCTTTGTGTTCTTTAATTATAAAAATATTGCATGTGGTTATTTTTGCTGTTTTGATCCCCCGAATTGTGTTCCAATTGGGAACACAAGTTCAGATGGCTATTTAGAGATTTTTTACTATTCATTTCTTAAATTCCTAGCACGGGTCCCATGATTCCAATTTTGAATCCTAGCCCGTCACTATTTTAAGTGAATTTAGTGTCTAAGCGACCGTATTAACGTTGTGATTCTATGTTTGATAGCATGGTAGCGTTGGGAGGCCACAGAAATAAAAAACTTTGGAACTGTGATTTGGAGCGCGCGTGGTCGGCCTAACAGTAGGCTACGACTATCCTTTCCTTAGATTGAGTTTGAAAATGTAAATTCATGTTGATTTGAGTGAATTAGGGGCGGGTACCTAGTTGATCATGTTACCTTTCTTAGAAATCATGTTTTAGGCTTATTTTTGGGATTTTCTGGACTTAAAGCATACTAGTGTGATTCTTGATCATCCTTACCTTGTGGTTAGTTTTGTTTGATAGTGTTGTTGTATGTTTGAGCATGTTTGGCCTTAGTCTAGACTTAGACTAGTGCTTGCCATAGACTTGTGATAGTTGGAGCCTTTTTGGGCCTTATTTTTACTCCAACATTGATTCAGACAGTTTAGCTCCTTGTAGACTGGTGTAGCAGACTTGAGTTTGATAGAATGAGCCTTAGTTTAGGCATTGAGTCAACTTTGATGACCTTCTATCCACTCTCCCTCTTTCTTCGGCCCCGTTTGTTACATTGGGATTTCGAGACTTGCTTGGTGACTTAGGACTGGAGGTGGTTCGAGCTTGGATTGTTGTACTAATTACTTGGGATTGGACTTCGTTCCATGGTGGTTCTTTGATGATGGATGACATGAGATCTTTTGGCAGCCATTTCTAGTCACAGATTAAAGGTGTGGTCATGCTGCTCATTATCCTCTATGGAGTTGATTACTGCTATTCACAAATTAAATGTCTGGTCTTATCCTATATAGAGTCGACACACTTTTGGCTACGACCTTACATCCCTAGGAGATTCATCCGTGGTTAGAGGTCTGGCCTATGTGCTCTTTAGCTAGGCAGCTCTTACTGGTTACTTGGAAGTTATTCGCGGTTAGAGTTCTGATCTATGCCTTCTCTGGATCTGGACTCACCACACCTTACTCTTAGTAGTTTTAGCTATTTTGTAAACATGTCAGGCTTATAGGGTCTGTTCGGGTTTTTACTTAAACTTGCGTATGAGTGTATCTTTTGGGCTTATGGGGTCCAGTTAGGTTTAAATTAGTTGTACTTAGCTCTTTCTATTTTATTATGCTCGTCTGTTTTTCTTTTAATCCCGCTTTGACCTCTGTTTGTGTCTGGATTTTATCATTTCATAATGTTTTTACTTTTCCTGCTCAGTTGGCCTATGATGCCTACTGAGTACCTATTGTTTTGGTACTCATGCTACACTTTGCATCTATTTCATGATGCAGGTCCGAGTACCAGCTACCACCGTTGATTACTCGAGCCTGTTGCAGCTTGGATCGGAGGCGAAGGTGAGCACTTGGCGTCCTGCGCTTACATGTCTCCTTTAGTATTTTTGATAGCTAGTCTTTTGCTTTTTGAGATAAGCTTTGTATTTAGGTCCACTTTTGGGAGTTGTACTCTTTTATTTAGACAACTCTGTGCTTATGACTTCCATGTTTTGGAAGATATCTATTGTAGATATCTTTTGGCTTGATTTCGCTATTTTGTTCTATTTCTGTTGTAATTTACTGCTTCCACTTTGTTTCTACCCTTATATCCATTGCTTATTGTTCTGGGTTACGATTTGGCTTACCTACTCCATATTTACTAGATTGTCCCCTTTTTTGTGTTTGATGGCAAAAATAACTTTGAGGGTTGGTATCAACAGATGAAGAAGTTTTTCAATGTTGTTGGACTAAGAAGTTTTTCAAAGTTGTTGGACTATATTCCATTATTGATAATGGATTCGTGGAAGTTCAGAGGGCACGACATTGACTGGTGAAACAGTTATACAATTGAAGAAAAATAGATAATTGGATTATAAGGCGCGCTACTATCTTTACAGTTAGGTCAAATTCCATGTATATAATTAATATTTGCATGAAAGATCAACAAAGGAGGCTTGGACAATTTTAGTAAAATCACATCGACGTGTTATAGATGTGAAGAGAAAAAGACTTCAAGAGCTTTGAAGACAGTTTGAGTTGGCTCAGATTAAACCAACAGAATCAATCAAAGATTTTTTTATGATAATTAAAGAAATTGTTGATGGTCTAAGGATCAATGGAGAATTATTAGAAGAAGTTTAAGTTGTTGAAAAGATGTTAAATTCTCTATGTTTAGAGTTTTATACCATGAAGATAGATGTTGAGGCTATCTGAAATCTGAATACCTTGAGACTTAGTGATCTAGAAGATGAATTAGTGATACATGAGATGTATCTTAATCAACAAACATATGTGATAATGTCGGAGATATTGCGAAGAAAGGATGATCAATCAAAAGAAAAAGAATAATCATTTAATCTAACAGAAATATATGAAGAAGATCAGAATTTAGAAATTATGGAGAAAAGAAGGGAAGGTAGAGGTAATTTTCACTATGGTATAGATGTCTTTGATTGTAAAGAGGACTCCAATAGTGGTCAATCTAATAAGTCAATAATTTTTTAAATGACTAAAAAGGACAATTTGGTTGAAACTGATGTTCTTTCGGTAGAGACTAGTAATTTAGGCGATGAGATATGTAATAGATATGATTGGTCTACACAAGGTGACATTACTGAAAAAGAAATATAAGTACTCAATATTGTCTCACAAGAAAAATTGTTTGAATCTTTTGAAGATGAAACTAGTAATAAAAGAAACAAAAATGTTTGCCAAGAGCAAGTTTTTGATGATCTACTCAAAATTGAAGCAGAAAAAATTGAAGCTCAAGATCAGCAATTGAAGTGCATGACAATGGATAATGAAGATACAATTAACTTTGAATCATTATTCAAAATTGTAGGCTTTGAAGAGTACGGAAAATTATATGTTGATGATGCTACTCTATGACATATAGAGGGGCAAACTGAAGACGAATGGACATGCAAAATCAAGTACATTCCAATTAGAGAAGTAGATGATTTTAAGAAGAATAATTATTCAAGAATACAAGAAAAGGAAAAAATGTTGTGATGATATTTTAAAAGTATTTTAAATGAAGAAAGTCAAGTTGACTTTGGATTCTATTGTAGAGAGATTGAAGTTGACTAAAGATGGCACACATGATTTTGTTGATTCTACATATTTTAAAAAACTAGTAGGGAGTATAAGATGCTTCACTTCTACAAGGCTTGATATTACTTATAGAATTGGATTAATTAGCAGATTTATGAAGTTTTCGTGTCAATCTCACATGCAAGCCGCCAAGAGAATTTTGAGATATATTCAAGAAAAAGTATTTTTGGCTATGCATTTTATTTGGGATATGGTGTATTTTGTTGGTCTTCAAAGAAACAAGTTGTTGCGTTATCAACTGTTGAAGCAGAGTACATGGTTGCAACACGTAGTGCTACACAAGCATTATGGTTGAGATGGATGCTTGGATTTCTTCAACACTGTAATTACCCAGTTGGTCATTTTTTGTATTTTTGTGAAATTTATCATTTTTCCCTCTCGATTTTGACCTCGAGTTGTTTCTTGATTGAGTTTTAGAAGTTGGTTCGAAACCTTGAGTTAAAAGTTGAGATTTTGGTAATTTTGAGTTTGAAAGGTTTAAGTTGTTTAAAAGTGATTTTCAGAGACTTTTGGAGTTTTGAGTGTCGGAATGGAATTTCATCGATTCCATTAGTTCCGGAATGTGGAATTTGATTTGTGAGAGTTGTCGATTTGTAATTTCGAGTCTTTTTAAGGATTTGAGGTCTTAAGTGGTGAAATTATGGAATTTTAACCTTTGGGTTGACTTTGGTCAACATTCAGAGTTCGGATGCTCAGATCTGAATTTCGAGAGTTCCGTTAGATTCAGGGGGATGATTTTAGGCTTAGGAGTGGTCTTAGTTGATTTTTCAGAGGTTCCGAGCTTGATTTTGCCTTTTTGGGCATTTGTTAGTTTCTTGTGGTTTTCACGAATGTTGGATCAAGGAGACCTCGGATTCGTGTTTTGACAGTTTCATTGAGTCCGTAACGTCGAGTATAATTGATTTACATATGTAGTTTGTGTGTACGGGGTTCCAAAAGAATCTCGAGGGTCGATTTGATATTTGAGAGTTGGTTGAGTTTTGTTGGTACCTGTAGGCCTCGCTTTTGCAAAGGCTGGCCACTTAAGAGAGCTTCGCAGAAGCAAGATCCTCTTCCCTTAAGCGAGCTTCGTTGAAGCGAAGGAAGCATCGCTTAAGCGAGACCTGCGTTTTTAGCGGGGTTCGCTTAAGCAAACCCCTGGTTGCTTTTGCGACATCAGAGAGAGTTTTGTGACCTGTAATTTCAGGGTTTAATCCCCATTTCAAAATTTTTGAGCTTGGGGAATCCTTGGTGGTGATTTTTGAAGGGTCTTTCTGTGCTAGATCATTTGGGTAAGCCTTCTTGATCCTGAACCTTCATTTTCCGGTGATCATTTATGGTTTTTAACATCAAAATATAAGGTTTTGATTTGGAAATGATGAGTTTTTTCAAGAACTCAAATTCTTAAACTAAAATGGTGATTTTGTTGTGGTTTTAATCCCTTTTTCGAAATGGTTTTCTCAAATGAGTTCCTAAAGCCTTGAGTAATATTTTTAAGTATTAATTTTCGAATTCAAACCTTCTTTTTCAAATTGGTGTTTGTGTTAATTGACCCACCTTTCAAGAGTATTGGTGTGGGTATTGTGATTTTCAATAGATGATTATGAATAATTGAATATTATAGATTGTGTGGCTTTGGAAGTGACTCGAAAAGGGAAGACTCAACTCTTAGAGTGATTAATTGATTGATTTGAGGCAAGCGATCTCTTAAACTTTACAATTTGGTTGAATTGTTTATTTCTCTTCATTGCCGATGTACTGGGAGTAATTGAGAATGAGGTGAAGGGTTATTTTGTTTCACTTGATTAATGTTAACCAATAAAAAGGGAGAAAATGAAAAGGCTTCTTGATGATCATGTCAAAAATTATGAATTGTCTTGTTGTGACCCTATTTGATCGGTTGGTGAATTGCTTGAATGCATGAAAGTGTACTCATGTGATATGAACAGTTGTTTCTCTGTGTGGTGTTATATTGCTTGTGTGCATTGTTTGATGAACACCGTGATGAGACACTTGATCAAAATCCGAAGAAAAATGGTTTCGGCTAGTGATGTAAATGCCAAAGGAAAATGGTTCCGACAAGTATTTAATGTGAAAGCCAAAGGGAAATGATTTCTGTTAGTGATATAAATGTCGAAGGGAAATGGTTCCAGCAAGTGTTAATTTGTTTTAAAAGCTGAAGGAAAATGGTTCCGACAAGTGATTTAAATGCTAAAGGAAAATGATTTCGGCAAGTGAAATAATGTGAAAGCCGAAGGGAAATGGTTTCGGCTAGTGACATTATGTCAAAGGAAAATGGTTCCGGCCAATGTTGACATTGTCTTCAATCTACTTGATGCATACACTTGAATTATTTAATGCATATGTTTGAGCTATTTGATTTGTTTTGATTAGTTTACTTGATATATGAGTTGAACATGTTGCCATTTGTGAATTGAGATGCCTTGTAGTTGAGAGTAAATTACTTGATGCGTATCGATTGTTGAAATGCAAATGTTGATCTTGAGCCTTGAGACTTCGTTATTGTAGAACTGTGAGGTCGGGCTGATTTTTGTGCAGGTTGTAGTTTGTGGAGGTTCGGTTAGGATGGAAAGGAGTATTCGATTTAGCTAGGTTTCCTAGTTTATTAGGTTGCTTGCTGGCTACCGTGTTGGTGGTACTCACTCCTTGCTTCTACACTTGTGTAGGTTTCGAGCCCAGACTTGTGTGATCTCTTTCTCCTGATTTTCGAGGCTTGTAAAGGAGTAAAGAGGCAGTTGCTTGTCACTTCGGCTAGCCCTTCTCTTTCCTTTTTCTTTAAGTTTTTTGTTCTACTTGAGAAACAAAGACTGAGACTTGTATTTATCTTTCAAATTTTGTATTTACTTTAAAGGCTTGTACACGTGAAAATCATATTTTGGAGAGTTGTTTAGAATGAATAAATTTTTCCGCTTTTGTCTTGTTCTTGCTTTTTTTATTTTCATTTTTCTTTTGTTTTCGTTAGGTTGAGGCTGACTTGTCTTGGTGGGAAAGGACAAGTGTCATCACATCCATTTTTGGGTCGTGACAAATGGTACCAAAGCCCCAGGTTCATAGGTCTCACATGTGTACAAGACAAGTCTAAGTAGAGTCTCGAGGATCGGTACGGAGACGTCTGTAAATATCATTGAGAGGCTATGAAAACTGATAGGAAATTTCCTTTTGTTCATTCTTCCTTATCGTGCGTGGTTGCCTTCATTGTGCTGAGTTGCCGCGTGTTGTTTTGGCAGATGCCAAGGACTAGAGCTTCTATTTCCAGTGATAGAGGGGAGGCAAACCCTGAGGTAGTTGCTGAGACCCCAGCTAGGGGTAGAGATAGGGCCCTAGCTAGAGGCCATGCTCGTGGAGTAGCACCGGTGAGAGGTCGTGCCCATAGAGTGACACCAGCCAGAGGCAGAGGTAGAGAGGCTTCTCATGAGACACATGTTGAGGTTGCTGAGGATCAGGTTCCTCTTGAGTTGGGAGCTTCTTTGTTTCAGGAGACTTTGATGAGGATGCTTAGTGTGATGGAGAACTTCTCTCAAGGTGGTGCGACAGGCACACCACATGGCTCTTAGACTGGGTTAGGAGCGTAGACTCTAGGCCAGTAGTAGACTCCGGGTATTCAAGATCAGGTGGGTCAACCACCAATGGTTCCGACACCAGTTATAGGTGTTCAGATTGCTCCTGATGTTATTCTGACGACAGCTGAGCAGTAGTGCTATGAGAAGTTTCAGAAGATGAAACCACCCTAGTTTCAGGGTGGTAAGAGCGAGGATGCTTATGAGTTCTTGATTTTGTTCCATGAGATGCTTGAGTCAGTGGGCATGGTGGATGCTCGAGGTGTTCATTTTGTTGCTCTTCAGTTGCGTGGACGCTCCAGAGAGTGGTGGAGGACTTTTAGGAGGTCTAGACCAGCTGGGTCTTCTCTGATAGAGTGGGATGTGTTCTCTAGTACTTTACAGGGTCGCTTCATTCCTTGGAGTGTGATGGAGGAGAGTCGACTGAGGTTCGAGGACTTGAGATAGGACAATTTGTCTGTTACTGAGTATGAGGCCCATTTTTGTGAGCTTTCTCGACATGCTATGACTATTGTTCCTGATGAGGCAGAGAGAGTTCCAAGTCATATATGTTCTGAGCAGCCAGAGAGGGGGCTTCCTTCCAGTCCATTGTGAGCACCGCCAAGGAGGCGGTGTTGATGTTTTTAGAGGAGTTTGGAGAGCCTAAGAGGGCTTATTCCTCTAGTCAGTTTTCTGGTGATTCATCTGGAGGAAAGAGTTCTCATCGAGGTAGTGGTTCCTTTCAGCGCCAAGGGCTGGTTCATGCATCTATGCTAGCAGCTGAGAGTGGGTAGTCAGTCTGAGGATCTTATGGTTCTAGCCGAGGTGGCCATGGTAGCTCATCTAGTTCGCAGCAGCAGTTATCTCTGCCGAGGTCTTGCTATGGTTGTGGGGATCCATATCATATGATTCAGCAGTGTCCTCTACAGACTCACTCAGGACCCTAGCGTACTTATTCAGCTGTCCAGCTGGAGATTCAGCCCCTCTGACAAGGGGTCGAGGCAGAAGTGGCAAGACTTTTGGTAGAAGTGCTACAGCTCCGCAGGGTGGAGGTAGAGGTTCTACTCAGACTGTAGGTGGTCGAGATGGCTAGTGTTATGCTTTTCCAGGGAGACCCGAGGCTGAGACTTTTGGTGCTGTAATCACAGGTATGGTCCCAATTTGCCATCGACCTGCGTCTGTATTATTTGATCTAGGGTCTACTTTCTCATATGTGTCTACCTATTTTGCTGCTGGGTTTGATATGATTTTTGATTGTATGTCTGTGCCTATTCATATTTCTACACCAGTGGGTGAATCCTTAGTGGTGGATCAAGTGTATTGATCCTTTCTTGTTTCTTTGGTTAGGTATGATACTTGGGTAGACTTGATCATTTTGGGGATGGTAGACTTTGATGTTATTTTGGGTATGGATTGGCTCTCCCCGCATCATGTGATTCTTGATTGTTTTGCTAAGACTGTGACCTTAGCGATGCCAGGTGTCCCAGGAGTTGAGTGGATGGGTGCTAGCGGTTCTTACCTTAGAAAAGTTATCTCCTTCATTATAGCTCAGAGATTGGTTGATAGATGGTGTTTGTCCTATTTGGCTTTCATTCGGGATACTAATGTTGAGCCACCTTCCATGGATTTTGTGCCCATGATTAGAGAGTTTTCAGATGTGTTTTATCCTAATCTTCCAAGTGTTCCTCTGGATAGGGATATTGATTTTGCCATTAACTTAGAGCCAGGTACTAAGTCCATCTCTATTCCTCCTTATCGGATGACTCTAGCTGAGTTGAAGGAATTGAAGGATCAGTTGCAGGATTTGCTGAGTAAGGGGTTCATACGCCCTGGTGTTTCCCCGTGGGGTGCTCCTGTATTGTTTGTGAGGAAGAAGGATGGATCCATGAGGATGTGTATCGATTATCGGTAGTTGAATAAAGTGACAGTGAAGAATAAGTATCCTCTTCCTCGTATAGATGACTTATTTGATCAGCTTTAGGGTGCATCTCTGTTTTCTAAGATCGACTTGAGATTCGTCTATCATCAATTGAATATTAGGGTATCGGATATCCCTAAGACAGCTTTCATGACTCGTTATGGTCTATGAGTTTCTTGTGATGTCTTTCGATTTGACTAACGCCCATGCAACATTCATGGAGTTGATGAGCGGGGTGTTCTGACCGTATTTGGACTCCTTTGTAATAGTCTTCATTGATGACATATTGGTGTACTCTAAGACTGAGGATGATCATGATAACGCCCATGCAACATTCATGGAGTTGATGAGCGGGGTGTTCTGACCGTATTTGGACTCCTTTGTAATAGTCTTCATTGATGACATATTGGTGTACTCTAAGACTGAGGATGATCATGATCGGCATTTGAGGATTGTCCTCCAGAGATTGAAGGAAGAGAAGCTTTATGCCAAATTTTCAAAGTGCGAGTTTTGGCTTGATTCAGTTGCATTTATAGGACACGTGGTGTCCAAGGAGGGTATTAGGGTGGAACCAGCCAAGATTAAGGCAGTTAGAGGCTGGACCAGGCCTACTTCAGTCACTGAGATTCGAAGTTTTGTGGGACTTGCAGGCTATTACAGACGATTTGTTCAGAGCTTTTCCACTATTGTATCTCATTTGACCAGATTGACTCGACAGAGTGTGAGCTTCCAGTGGTCTGATGAGTGTGAGGAGACTTTCCAAAAGGTCAAGGCCTTGTTGACTTTAGCCCTCGTTTTGACTTTACCTGAGGAGGGTGTAGACTTCACCGTTTATTGTGTTGCTTATGGAGTTGAGTTAGGGGGTGTTCTGATGCAGAAAGATAAGGTGATTGCCTATGCTTCTAGACAGTTGAAGACCCATGAGAAGAACTACCCTACCCATGATCTTGAGTTGTCAGCTATAGTGATTGTGCTTAAGCTATGGCGACATTATTTGTATAGGGTGCATTGTGAGGTCTTCACTGACCATCAAAGTCTTCAGTACATCTTTAGTCAGAGGGATCTGAACTTCAGGCAGCCTAGATGGCTTGAGCTGCTGAAGGACTATGACATCCCCATCTTGTATCATCCAGAAAAGGCCAATGTGGTGGCCGATGCTTTGAGTAGGAAGACTTCAAGTATGGGAAGTCTTGCAGTTATCAGTGTTGAAGAGAGACCATTAGCTAGAGATGTTCAGAGGTTAGTCAGCAATTTCGTCTGGTTGTAGATTTCTTAGGAGATGGGTGGTTTGATTTCTTTCATTGAGGCTCGTTTTTCCTTAGTTGACCAGATCCGTGAGCACCAGTTTGATGATGAGAAATTGTGTCTTATTCGAGACAAAGTGTTGAGAGGGGAATCCAAGGAGGCTATCCTTGATTCTGATGGTGTCTTGAGGATTGGAGGCAAGATTTATGTGCCCAAGACGGGCGAGTTGATTAGACTAATTCTTGAGAAGGCCCTTGTTCTCGATATTCTATTCATCCTGGAGCAGCGAAGATGTATCTTGACCTGAACCAGCATTATTAGTGTTGTGGCATGAAGAGGGATATTGCGGACTTTGTTTCTAGATGTTTGACTTGCCAATAGGTCAAGTGTGAGCATCAGCGGCCCAGAGGTGTGACTCGGAGGATGCCTATTTCTACTTGGAAGTGGGAATGGATCAGTATAGATTTTGTTGTGGGTTTTCCTACCACCGTGGGTGGTTATGGCTCCATTTGGGTTGTGGTTGATAGGTTGACCAAGTCTACCGACTTCATCCCAGTTCGAGTGAAGTATACGGTGGAAAAGTTAGCCGAGCTTTATATCAGTCAGATTGTGCGACTTCATGGAGTTCCAGTTTCCATTGTCTCTGATCGAGGTTCCTTGTTCACTTCCCATTTCTGGATGGCTTTGCAGCATGGTTTGGGTACTCGATTAGATATGAGTACAATTTTTCATCCTCAGACTGATGGTCAGTCCGAGTGGATGATTCAGGTGTTGTAGGACATGCTCTATGCTTGTGTGATTGACTTTGGTGCTAGGTGGAATCCGCATTTGCCCTTAGCAGAGTTTGTCTACAACAACAGTTATAATTTCAGTATTCAGATGGCCCCTTTTGAGGCATTATATGGCAGAGAGTGTAGATCTCTGATTGGTTGGTTTGATTCCGCTAAGATGGATTCATTAGATACCGACTTGCTTAGAGATTCTATGGAGCAGGTCCGTATGATTCAGGATAAACTGTTGACAGCACAGAGTAGACAGAAGAACTCTGCAGATCGGAGAGTTTGAGCCCTTGTGTTTATGGAGGGTGATCATGTTTGGCTTCGAGTGTCACCCATGAAGGGTGTGATGAGGTTCGGTAAGAAAGGCAAGCTTAGCCCTAGATTCATTGAACCTTTTGAGATTTTGAGCCGAGTATGAGAGATGGCCTATAAGTTGTCCTTGCCACCTAGCTTGCCAAGTTTTCATCTGGTGTTTCATATCTCTATGCTTTGGAAGTACTTGTCGGATGAGTCCCATGTACTTTCCCTTGATTCAGTTGAGTTGGGTCCAGATTTATCTTTTGAGAGCCTATAGCCATCTTGGATAGGCAGGTTCGAAAGCTTAGGACCAAGGAGATCGCTTCAGTGAAGGTGCAGTGGAAGCATCGTTCAGTTGGTGAGGTGACTTGGGAGTCAGAGTCAGATATGCGTGCCAGATATCCTCATCTCTTCGAGGCTTCAGGTATTTTTCTTTGCTTTATGTTCGAGGATGAACATGGTTTTTAGTGGTAGATAATGTAATGATCTGGTTTGTCAATTTTGGTATTTTTGTGAAATTTACCATTTTGCCCTTTTGATTTTGACCCCGAGTTATTTCTTGATTGAGTTTTGGAAGTTGGTTCCAAACCTTGAGTTAAAAGTTGAGATTTTGGTAATTTTGAGTTTGAAAGGCTTAAGTTGCTTAAAAGTGGTTTTCAAAGTCTTTTGAAATTTCGAGTGTCGGAATGGAATTATGTCGATTCCATTAGTTTCGAAATGTGGAATCTGATATGTGAGAGTTGTTGGCTTCTGATTCCGAGTCTTTTTGAGGATTTGAGGTCCTCAGTTGTGAAATTATGGAATTTTAGCCTTTGGGTTGACTTTGGTCAACATTTGGAGTTCGGATGCTCGGATCAGAATTCTGATGTTTGTTAGTTTTGAGTGGTCTTGTGGTATTTACAGATGTCGGGTCAAGGAGACCTCATATTCGTGTTTTGACGGTTTCATTGAGTTTGAAACGTCGAGTAAAATTGATTTGCATATCTGATTTATGTGTACGGGGTTTCGAATGAATCTCAAGGATCGATTTGATGTTTGAGAGTTGGCTGAGTTTTGCTGGTGCCTGTAGGCCTTGCTTTTGCGAAGGCTGGCCGCTTAAGCGAGCTTCGCAGAAGCGAGAACCGCTTAAGCGAGACACACATTTTTAGCGGGGTTCGCTTAAGAAAACCCCTGGCCATTTTTGCAACATCAGAGAGGGTTTTGTGACCTGCAATTTCGGGGTTTGAGCCCCATTTCACCATTTTTTAGGTTGGAGAGTCCATGGTGGCGATTTTTGAAGGGTCTTTCTGTGCTACATCATTTGGGTAAGCCTTCTTGATCCTAAACCTTCATTTTTCATTAATTAATTATGGGTTTTAACATCAAAATATGAAGTTATGATTTGGGAATGATGAGGTTTTTGAAGAACTCAAGTTCTTATACTAAAATGGTGATTTTGATGTGGTTTTAATCCCTTTTCGAAGTGGTTTTCTCAAATGAGTTCTAAAGCCTTGAGTAATGTTTTCAAGTATTAATTTCCGAATTCAAACCTTTTTTTAAAAATTGGGGTTTATGTTGATTGACCCACTTTTTAAGAGTATTGGTGTGGTTATTGTGATTTCTTGTAGATGATTATAAATACTTGATTATTATAGATTGTGTGGCTTTGGAAGTGACTCGAAAAGGGAAGACTCAACTCTTAGAGTGATTAATTGATTGACTTGAGGCAAGTGATCTCTTAAACTTTGCAATTTGGTTGAATAATTTATTTCTCTTCATTGCCTATGTGCTGGGAGTAATCAGGAATGAGGTGAAAGGTTATTTTATTCCACTTGATTAATGTTAACCAACAAAAAAGGGAAAAAATGAAAAGGCTTCTTTATGATCATGCTCGGTGTGACCCTATTTGATTGGTTGATGAATTGCTTGAATGCATGAAAGTGGACTCGTGTGATATGAATAGTTGTCTCTCTGTGTAGTGTTATATTGCTTGTGTGCATTGTTTGATGAACACCGTGATGAGACACTTGATGAAAGCCGAAAGAAAATGGTTTCGGCTAGTGATGTAAATGCTTAAATGAAATGGTTCCGGCTAGTGATATAAATACAGAAGGAAAATGGTTCGGGCAAGTGCTAATTTGTGTTAAAAGCCGAAGGGAAATGGTTCCGGCTAGTGATTTAAATGCTGAAGGGAAATGGTTCCGGCAAGTGAAATAATGTGAAAGCAGAAGGGAAATGTTCCGGCTAGTGACATTGTGCCGAAGGGAAATGGTTCCGGCCAATGTTGACGTTGTGATCAATCTACTTGATGCATACACTTGAATTATTTGTTGCATATGTTTGAGCTATTCGATGTGTTTTGATTGGTTTAATTGATATATTAGTTGAACATGTTGCCATTTGTGAATTGAGATGCCTTGTACTTGAGAGTAAATGACTTGATGCCTATCGATTGTTGAAATACAACTGTTGATCTTGAGCCTTGAGACTTGGTAATTGTAGAACTGTTAGGTTGGGCTGATTTCTGTGCAGGTTGTAGTTTGTGGAGGTTCGATTGGGAATATTAGTTCTAAAAGCTGTTACTGGTCTCTATGAATGAATAATGTGTACTCCTAATTATACCTATAATGTAATTGCAGGTTATCGTACTTTCTAGAAGAGGCGAATGTGAATGTGCTTGAATTGATGAAGTGTATTTGGATCTCACTGTAGATGCTGAAGCATGATGACAGATAATCCTCTTGAGTGTCTGTGACAATCCATGAAGAAACAGTAAATCAAGTGTTGAGAGATGAGAGTATATGACCAGACACAATTATCAAGTGTTGGAAGAAAGTAATATTTTGAAGAGAAAAATGAGCACATTTATTTTATTAAGTTAAAATACCTATAAAATTTGTACTTCTGATGCAGTAAAATACAGTAGATCATATGATGTACGTAGTTTCTGAATACTTTGGACTCAATGTCTATAAATGTTGCACATCATTATTTTATTAAGAAAAAATAAAAAATAAACCAATCTGTAATGCCAAACTACATTGGCACCATACTCTTTGAATGATACTGTTTAAATGCCTTTAATTGGTTACCCACTTGTATTACTTATTAAACAGAGAGAGGAAAGTAAGAATTAAAACATTTTAAAAAGAAAGAGAAAGAGGAAGTATAGTTTCACCAAGATTTTTTTTTTGTTTAAAGCAAATTTACCAATAGACAGTGTCTAGCGGTCTTTTATTAAACATAAAAAGATATCAATAGGGATAAGTACAAGCAAGGAGGGTTAGGCCTTACCTTACCATTCTTAATGAAGTACCTAACTTTTACTACCTAACAAGCATGAAGAAAATAAGAGCTAGAGATAACTAAGTATTTTGTAATCACCACAGAGTTTGTAATACACTCCATGATGATATTACAAATGAGGATGCTTAAATAATGTAAAAATATGCCAATCAAGAAGAAGGTTGAGTTATCAGCCTCAAACTTTCTATTACAAAAGCATGAATTAAAAAAGATTGATTGCCCATCAAAAGTAACTTGAAGTATTTTTCTCTTGTCTTCTTCTTCAAACCTATCCAACAACACTTGATAATTCATACCTTCTTTATGGATTTATTGGATCTTGTTGAACCTATTGATACTGTCAAATGGTTCTGCTTTGCCTGTCGCATCGATAGGTGCCTTGGAACAAACTCCTCAGTCATTTTACCATCCCAACTATATTGCCTTCCATGTGTCTTCTTTTTGCTTCTGTTGCTTCCACTTCTTTGTTGCCTAGGTGATATATCCCCTTCCCTAGCCACTCTATCAAAGCATATGTCCAGCATATCGCCTTCCTCATCTTCATCAAGAGACTCCTCGCCCAAATCAGTTATATTTGGCATTAAGGCCCTTGACTCATTCTTCATTGCAATCACACATTTAGGCACAAATACGGGAGCTTCAAGGCTTAATTTTCTATTCAAAGCAAGTGGTGAAACCTGCTTTTCTTGGATCAAATCGTTGTCATTCTCTGTTAACCTTACTTGCTTTCCAGTAGCCTTCAATAAAGCATCAAAGCTATTCGAACATAATA
Organism: Solanum appendiculatum; assembly: GCA_018342035.1. NCBI lineage: Eukaryota > Viridiplantae > Streptophyta > Magnoliopsida > Solanales > Solanaceae > Solanum > Solanum appendiculatum. Next base: position 32,393 of record JAGDQO010001664.1, read on the forward strand.
GGTCTCTTGAGGCATTACTAATATCTTGCCTCTTCTCACTGTCATGAAAATTCCCAGTCGCACCCTTTTCACTACATGGAGAATTATTTCGACTAGTCGGGGAAAGGATCCGATTACTAGTTGAATTTTTGTGTGCAACTAATGTCCAGTTTTTAGTTGCATTCTCGTTTTCAACTTGCAAAACATGCTGCCTGGAATTTTAAGCATCTTCAACATCATGTGTATCCATTAGCTTTTGTCCTGAATCCATTATTTCTTGCCCTGAACCAACTCGTGACGCATCAGCCCCAACTCTTAGTGTTCCCCCTGCTTTTTTAGTTGCATTAGACATCAAATTCAGCCCAACTTCTTTTTATTGCACCTCCTTAGTAGCAGCCGGTTGGTTATTGCAATCACCTGTAGCATCCACACTTTTTTGTTGTTGTAATATCTCTACAGATTTAGGACTTAGACTTTGTTTCCGGTGGTTGTTTGAACACCAATATTACATGTATCAACATCCGTTGAGTCTACACGATTTTGCTCAGAAGTGGCTGCAACCAATTGTCGATCTAAAGAAGTAGCTTTACTTTGATCGACATCTTCAATCCTTCTTTTTTCATTTAGTATTTCCCTTGCATCACCTTGATATTTTTCACTATCTATAGTACCTTTTAAAGCAGCTCAAATGGTATCATCAATTTGTTTGTTGTTTTGATTTCTTTTCGAGATCAAACGAATACTATCTTTATCATAACCTTGGTGCTTACAATAATTGCAATACAAAGGTAGATTATCATATACAATCTCCAGAAAAATATCGATCAACTTACTAGATTTTCCATCCGCAAACTACAACCTTATACGATTTGGAAGCTTTTCCATTCGATCAAGTATAACCTTGACCCTAGCCGTGCTAGGTCTTGACTTGATTTGAGTAGCTTTATCTATAGCTATTGGTTTCCCAACTACCGATGCTATAGACAACAGAGACTTATTTGCAAACAAATCCGGAGATAAGTTCGGTAAAGAAATCCAAACCACAGCTAACGTCGTTTCCTCCTTAGGATTATATCCAATAGACCATGGAAATACCCTATATCGGTGCTCCTCGCCATTATAGAGAAGATAATTAATTGAGCGAGATAAAGCTAGTACAAAATCTTCATATTGATCAAACCTCAACAAAATTTGTCTTGGAGCAAGTAAGCCAATTTCCCTTGGTACCAAGATGTTTCGGCAAAATTGACCTTAATACCTTCAAATCCGGCACACCATGGGATAATTTAAACACCACTGCTTGATGCAATCCCTCTTTGATCATAAAGTCTTGCCTTTCCTCCATTGAAAACGTGATAGTAGGTTCTCCATGAACTATTTCGATTGGTTTTACAATTGTTTTTGAGTTAATTAGGGCAGATTGTTTAGTGTTTAGAGTATTGGAATTGAAAAGGGTGGCGTATGTGGTGGTTGGGGGAGGTGGGGCGGGCTGGACAGCCTCAAAAGGAGGTCGTCCAGTGGCCGTAGCAGCCATGAGAGCTGCACAGCTGTTGCCTAAGAAAGAGCCACCAGAAGAAACCCTAGTTCTAGTTTCACCAAGATCAATCATAAATTAAAACATAAAATCTATTGCCTTTGAATTTAGGGATGAAAAACGTTTTTACAAGAATTTAGCTTTTCATTATTTTTAACATTAGCATATTAAAAATGGATTATTCGTAAGTTTAATAAGGTCGCGAGCAATTTACCTAGTAATTTATATAAATTAAAAACGCATATTCAGAAATCAGCTACAAGACCTGTTTTTTAAAAACTACATGAAAAATTTTCTAACTGCACATTAATGCTTCATGTTGGAGTCCTAGTAACGTGCAACCAAGTATCAATACATGTTTATAACTTTTCTTCTTTCTTTTATTTGATTTTTGGGAGCTTTTTATATTAATTATTTAAACTAAAAAATAAATTTATAATATATGCACACACGGTTACAAAATTTTTGCATACAAACAGTTTTTTAAAACTTTTAAAATAGAAAATTAGGAAAAAATGTTTTATGAAGAATCTGGAAAAAAATATGAAAACGTAATAATTGAAAGTAATATTTAATTTTTAAATATAAAACAACCCTAAATTTTTACCACACTTTACTATAGTTATTTGAATTTACTTTTTTCCTTTTATATAATTCATAACTCAAAGTATTTTAATTTTTAAATGGTAAATTCAAAAAAAAATTAACAAATTAAAATTAAAACACTACAGACTCAAAAACAACTATACCACTAAAAAAAATTAAATCACGTTTCTTTTTTTACTCTATTTTATAGCAAATTAACAACTACAAGGTCAGTTTTATCTCCTACAAGGGTTAAATTGATTTATTTACCTTTAAATTAAGATAGATTTTTTAGTGTTATTGCAATTACTTAATCCAGCATATATGATAATACCTACCACTATCATAAACATAAAAGGCATTAAATATTATATATATTACTTCAAAAGGAAAATCAAATTTTAAACTTGGAAAATAATTTTATGAGAAATAAAATTTTAAATTTTTAAATTTAAAATAAATAATTGAAGAAACCTTACCACTTATGCAAGAACCAGGTTCTTGTACGTTTGCCTAAGTAAACACAGAACACAATAAAACAGATATTTTATCGTGGAAACCTTCCTCCCTCAAGGAAGGGAAAAACCACACTATGATTTTATTACCTTCAAACTCAATTCAAGATTACAACTCAATAATCAATTAATTAATTCTAACTCTTCTAACTCTACAATGATTAACTATAATCGTCGACTCTACCCTCCAAGAAGCAAAACCCACTTCTTGTTACAACTCTCTCACAACTCAACTCTCCAAGAAGTCAAACCCACTTCTTGTTACAACTCTCTCACAACTCAACTCTCCAAGAAGTCAAACCCACTTCTTGTTCTTCAACCTAGGAATTAATACAACTCAATAATAAACCTAGAACAAATCAACAAAGACTAATAACCCTAGCCTTTAATTGATCAGACTTCAACATTCAATAGTTCAGACTCAAACACAACTCATGAACCTGGTTCTAGTGTTGCTGTGACGAAGTCCTGCAGTTTTGCTCCAATGGCTATTGCTCTCGAGATGATAAATTTCGAGAATATGCAATAGGTACCACTCTGCCTTTGCTGGAAAATTCTCTCAATTGTGATTGCAGAAGCCGATCTTCTCTTTCTCCAGCCTTGTCCTTATATAGAGTTTGACAGATCCTTAGCCAACTTCAACAAGGAAAGAATTTTTGCTTTCCTAGAAAACTAATCCTTTTCCTTATAGAACTTGTTTGCCTCCTTCCTTAACTGCCTAGGAAATGTCTTCTTTTATTCTTTTCCTTCTTTAACTTCTTTTGCTGCTTTGGACACGTTTTCCTTTTCCTATAAGGAGTCTTCTGCAATTCTTTTCCTTATTTAGGAGCTTTCCTTTTCTTGTAAGGAGTCTTTTGATTTAGTTCCCGCATTGGTTCTGCTATTGGATTGTGAACCAGGTTCACCTTTCTGGTTTCTCAGTTATTTCTTTATTTCTCTTTCACTCCTTTATTTCTACACTTTATTACGAATCTTCTTTGCTGCAATCTCCCATATTTGTACCGCTGTCTGCATTCACATCTGGGGACCTGATTCACTTGATAGCGTACACATAAGACAACAAGTAGTGAACCAGGTTCACTTTATCAATCATCAAAACTATTTATATGTTCTCCTACTTCCCAACAATTTCCCCCTTTTTGATGATGATAAACAATGCATCATAGTTTACTTTGTCAAACATCAAAACACTTTGTCAATCATCAAAACTACAAACATCATGTTTTCTAATTCCATGGCAATGCATCATAGTTGACTTTGTCAAATATCAAAACACTTTGTCAATCATCAAAACTACAAATATCATGTCCTCTTATTCCCCAGCAATTTCCCCTTTTTTGATGATGACAAACTATGCATAATATGTCCCTAACCCGCATCATATAACTTCCCCCTTTTGACATCATTGAAAACCAACAACCAAAGAACTCGACGAGCATACAATAAGTGCAATATCATTTTAACTCATGGCCACTTGGGCAACACTTTCTAGTACACTTCTGCTAACAATAATCTAAGTTGATCTTTGGATATTAGCCATCTTAAGCTCACACACAATCAAGATTTTCAATGAGGAATAAAATAAACAAACATGTACCAATTTAAGCCCTTATAGCCCTAAATCAAAAGCATATGATATCATGAGTATGAGACAGACACAAACACATCAAAGAGTTTGGAAAAATAAAGGATAAGGATTGGGACAAAGATTACTAATGTAAGGAGGAAAAGGATGTTTACTGTCATTCATAAATTTTTCAGTACGCCCATTGTGCACCAGCTCCTTCATTATGATCAGTTTTCTTAGAAAGTAATATTTCATCAAGAGCAACACGAAGTCCATCATCAGTTAAGCATAGTCAGTTTCAAGGAGACCAGGAGAGTATTTTTCAAGCATTAGGAACAACATTATTTCTTTTACTAGAGCTTCCTTTCTTTGAACTTGGTTCGGCTTCAACATAATTTCAGATTGTTTTTTTTTTGTTTTTGTTTTTTTGAAACTCTGGTCCAACTTTATAAAATCTTCACTCCTCCATGGTCCTTTTGTTAGATAGACTTTCCTTGATGACATTTTGAAGGAGTACCAACTATGGTAAGAGATCCATCATACTTTGGTACAATAGAGATTGGTTTATCATTAATGAAGGTCAACACCGATAATTGTTTGTTCCTAAGAGAACTGTTCCCCCTGAGAGATAGCTGGTTATACACTTGGAATGTATGAAATATCAATTTGGAATTTGTGAACCTGGTTCAGATGTGAGAGGTAAAATAAGGTTCCCCCTAAATAAAAGTCTGGGTGGCTTCAAGACTGAGGTCCTTATCATTTGAGTAGTTTGGGATTGAAGGATGAGAATTGTCAAAGAGAGGATTCTTGGTGATTTTTTCAAAGAATTGGATTTTGATGATCAACCAGGTTCACTAGTGCTTATGTTTGACAAAAACTCAGGAAATTCATGCATTGAAAAAGGATGATACATACCTGAGTATTATAGAGGAACCAGGTTCTCCTTTTGTGTGTTCCTCAATGATTTTCTCAATGTTGTTAGTAAAAGAGTAGGGATAATATCCGCAGACCTTTTAAACATTGTTTAAGATGTGCCTAGAGTGTGTACCTGTTACAGTACAAAATTGAGTTAGTACAAAACTGTTACAGTACCTCAATTTCCAATAACTTCCAATGAATAACGAAGACCAGGTTCACATAGCAAAGTTCTCCCTGAAGGTGTACCGAACACTAAGTGCCCTGACTGTTCTGTTGTTCCCCTATCTCCAAGACTGGTTAATCTCAGTAACTGTTGTTGCAGATGCATCAATGATTGTCAGATGTGGACCAGGTTCATCAACGGTGTTCTCTAAATTTTCATCATCAAAGATGTTTGATATCAGGTCACTTTCTTCGGTGTCAGCCTTTTTATTCTGCTTGAATGATGACTTCACATATTTTCCTTTTGTATACGCACCATGCACAATAGCTTCACGAATTTTGATTAGGGGAATCCCATGAATCAGATCTTTCATGACTAGTTTATTTAAATGAGAGAAACTAGCATGACGCATTCTCTTATGCCAAAGTAGAGAAATATCATTAATGACGCTGAGGCAAGTAAGATTCTCTTCATGAAAAGACGGGATGTCAACTTTGTACACATTCTTGTGTTTTTTCAGAACTAGGTTCCCAGAGTTAGTGTTTGGCATAAGACATTCAGCTGATGTGAACAATACATTATTTTCTTTGTCACACATTTCAGAGATGTTCAACGAGTTATGCTTCAATTCTTGAACATAAAACACATTCTCTATGGCATGGGATTGTGACTTTTTAACTTTGTCAATTTTGACTATTTCACCTTTCTTATCGTTTTCAAGGACTTCACTGCCGCCTTGAAAATCAGAGAGTGAGAGGAAATTTTCTACCATTTTAAGCAACTGTCTGGAGCATACACTATCCACGTACCAGGTTGACCTTTTTCCTCTCACCTTCACCTGAAACAATAGTCAAAGATTAGCCTTGGGAACCCAGATTAGCTTAGGCCCCTTTTTGTGAGTAAAAGGATGAATAAGATCTCTTCTAGCCCAGAAAGGCAAATAAAAAGACTTTTTATCTGGAGCATTTTTATTTGGAACCAGGTTCTTAATCGTTTCAGTTTTTTCCTTTTTAGTGAACTTAACATTTTTCTGAAAGTCCTTAAATAGTGCTTTACATTGATTCCTTAAATGACCTGACTTTCTGCAATGAGTGCATCAATTTTAGACATGTGAATAGTGTGCGCTACATGATTATTCTCTTTTCTGAAACCTATCCCACTTCGACTGGTGGTCTGCCTTTCTTGAATCTGAGTTAAAATTTCAGAGGACCTGGTCCATCTAAGATTTCGCTCCAGATCAAGTTTGGTCTTAACAAGATTTTCTTGTGGCAGTCTATTCCTTTCAGTTAAGTTCTGACAGTTTATGGTTAACCGTTTTTTGTCTTCTTCCAAAGCTAATTGAAATTCACTAGCAGGGTTTTTGCCCTTGTGACTTAACTCTGGGTTCTTAACCTGTTCTTTTAGATCATTGATGATGTTATCATGAGAAGTAATTTGATCTTCTAGTGTCATACAGTCAAGTCTTAGGGATGCATACTCATCCATTAATTGATTCTTTTCGAATTTCACTAGACAGTATGCATCAATAAGAACTGAAGACAAGGATTGCAATTGTTTCTTGGAATAAATATTTATTTTAGGCTTAGTTTCAAGAAAACTTACCTCTGGTTGTTTTTACTCCTCTTCACATGTGTATGGTCGGACCGTCCAAGACTACTCCCCATAGGTCTGGATTTTCTCTTATTACGTGATCCATCATGCGGTTCTTCTACCATCCATAATACTTTCCGTTGAACAGTGGTGGTCGTGTTTGGGAAGCTCCTTCTTGTGGTGTAGGTGGTGCAGCCATTGATCCTTTTCAAGATGTGAGTCTTTTAATGAAAAGACCTACTCTGATACCAATTGAAGAAACCTTACCACTTATGCAAGAACCAAGTTCTTATACGTTTGCCTAAGTAAACACAGAACATAATAAAACAGAAATTTTATCATGGAAACCTTCCTCCCTCAAGGAAGGGAAAAACCACACTATGATTTTATTACCTTCAAACTCAATTCAAGATTACAACTCAATAATCAATGAATTGATTCTAACTCTTCTAACTCTATAACGATTAACTATAATCGTCGACTCTACCCTCCAAGAAGACCCACTTCTTGTTACAACTCTCTCACAACGCAACTCTCCAAGAAGTCAAACCCACTTCTTGTTACAACTCTCTCACAACTCAACTCCCCATGAAGTCAAACCCACTTCTTGTTCTTCAACCTAGGAATTATTACAACTCAATAATAAACTTAGAACAAATCAACAAAGACTAATAACCCTAGCCTTTAATTGATCAGACTTCAACATTCAATAGTTCAGACTCGAACACAACTCATGAACCTGGTTCTAGTGTTGCTGTGACGGAGTCCTGCAGTTTTGCTCCAATGGCTATTGCTCTCGAGATGATAAATTTCGAGAATATGCAATAGGTACCACTCTGCCTTTGCTGGAAAATTCTCTTAATTGTGATTGCAGAAGCCGATCTTCTCTTTCTCCAGCCTTGTCCTTATATAGAGTTTGACAGATCCTTAGCCAACTTCAACAAGGAAAGAATTTTTGTTTTCCTAGAAAACTAATCCTTTTCCTTATAGAACTTGTTTGCCTCCTTCCTTAACTGCCTAGGAAACGTCTTCTTTTATTCTTTTCCTTTTTTAACTTCTTTTGCTGCTTTGGACACGTTTTCCTTTTCCTATAAGGAGTCTTCTGCAATTCTTTTCCTTATTTAGGAGCTTTTCTTTTCCTATAAGGAGTCTTTTGATTTAGTTCCCGCATTAGTTCTGCTACTGGATTGTGAACCAGGTTCACCTTTTTGGTTTCTCAGTTATTTCTTTATTTCTCTTTCACTCCTTTATTTCTACACTTTATTAGGAGTCTTCTTTGCTGCAATGTCCCATATTTGTACCACTGTCTGCATTTACGTCTGGGGACCTGGCTTACCTGATAGAGTACACATAAGACAATAAGTAGTGAACCAGGTTCACTTTATCAATCATCAAAACTATTTATACGTTCTCCTACTTCCCAACAATAATATTTATCTATATCTAGCAAGCTGCAAACGTTAAATTCTATCTTGAAGAATATCACAATTATAAGTCATTTAGCAAATTTAAAACTATTCACAATATTATATAATAATATTAAATTAAGTTGAAAATTGCAATTTTAAAATATATGATACAATTCTTAATTTTCAATTTAAGTTTTTTTAATTTGAATTCCAAGATAACTATAATTACACATAATATGCTTTAATTTAGCGGATAAAATTCAAATCAATAGTCGCACATTTACATCCATATGTTTTCTAATACAATTCAAATTAAAATTTAAAATATCCAATACATACTTTGAGTAAATCTAATATAACGGTTGTATTAATTAAGATTATTTTTACCTTTAAATCTATTTTCTATTATATTTTTACACAAATTTAATATGGTAAAGAATATTTTGATTTTGAATAAAACATATATAAAATGTATTAACATATCATTTAATCTTATTGATATCAAATATTTCATATGAATGTTAGAATTAATAAATTATTAATATAATTTTTTTATTCAAACAACATACAAGGAATAAAGTACAAACACGTAAAAATATTTGAAGTATTTGATATTTGATCGAAATAAAGTAATCATAAAATTAATAGTATCCTTAGAAAAATTTCAACATAATATGTTATAATGCTAAAAGTGTAGCTAATATAGCTATAGATATAATATTTTAATACAATAAATTAAATTGTGGACTAATAATATTAATTTAATGTGCTCAAATAAAATAGTTAATGATTTGTATTATTATTATATTATTATTATTATTATAAATTAAATATATTATTAAGTGCATAATACATTTTATTAGTTATTTTTAATTATAAAATTATTACATTTTAAATTATCCGTGCAACGCGCGGACACGTATACTAATAGACACATAGTAATCTTTGGATTTAATTTAAATTAAAAGGTATGTCTCTCTCTTTGCATCTCTTCTTCTTTGTTTAGCAACAGAAAGGGTAAACCTAAGTTGTAACTCTTTTGCCGTAAGATAACTACTAAGCCAAATATGTGAATTTTAGATACCCATTTCCCCAACTTCTCCCTATTAGCCTGCCTTCTGTTTCTTCCTTTGTAATTCGTTTGACGATTCAAAAATCGATTTGTGCATGAAATCAGTGGACAAGGAAGAAGAAGAAATAGAGGAAGTAGTATAGAGCTCTCTATGTGTGTGGTGTTGTTGTATCAGGTAAATGATTATTTGTATTTTGCGTTCCGCTTTGACATTTCTCTCCATCCTCCATAATATAAATGAAGAAAAGACTCAATTTGATTCTTCAATGAAGGAAATAAGATTACCTAAAGAAATAATATATGTGCAAATGAAAGACCAACAATGGTTTTTATGAAGAAATTTATTAAGCTATAAAGAAGCGGTAGGAGGCTCTATTCAATAACCCTAAAACTCTTGTATCTCTTTTGTTTCTCTATATTGTATCTCTCTATATTTTATATCTTTCTATATTGTATCTCTATATTTTGTATCTTTCTACATTGTATCTCTCTCTATTGAAAATATGTAATAAGACATATCTATTTATAATACTAATAAACCAAATTAAACTGGGACTAGAAAACCTCATTAACTAACAAATCATAATTAAATATAATTAAATAAATATCAAAAATAACAAATCCTAAACTAATAAAAAAAGTCTATTCTTGATTTATTTCCTGCATAGTCTCCCTTAAATCAAGATCTTCAAATGTGACAATGCCTAACATGTTCTTCGACTTTATGAACAACTCCAATTTTAATGGCTTTGTAAAAATATTAGCAACTTGTTCTTCGGTCTTGCAATATTCAACCACTATCTCTTTATCTTGAACCAAATCACGAATGAAGTGTCATTTGATGTCACTATGTTTGTACGGCGATAAAAAATTGGATTCTTTGTTAATGCAATTGCAGACTTGCTATCACAAAATATTTTTGTTGGACTATCTTGCTTGTGTTTGTCAGGATCCAAAACTGGACGTGATAGCACTTGTCCTTTCCTATCAAGACAAGTCAGTCTCAACCCAATGAAAACGAAAGAAAAACGAAAATAAATAAAGCAAGAACAAGACAAAGGCGGAAAACTTATTCATTTTAAACAACTCCCCAAAATTTGGTTGTCACATGTACAAGCTTTTAAAGTAAATGCAGAATTTGAAAGATAAATACAAGTCTCAGTCTTTGTTTCTCAAGTAGAACAAAGCTTAAAGAAAAAGAAAAGAGAAGGGCACGCCGAAGTGACAAGCAACTACCTCTTCAGTCCTTGACAAGCCTCGAAAATCAGGAGAAAGAGATCACACAAGTCCAAGCTCAGAACCTACACAAGTGTAGAAACAAGGAGTGAGTACCACAACCAATCTTCCAACTTGTCTCTAATTTTTTTTGTCCAGATATTCTTTATTTTCAAAGCACATGATATGAATGTGAGAATCAGAAGAACCTACCACAATCATTTAAAGATAACTTCCATATCTTACTCCCTCCGTTTCTTTTTAGTTATCATGTATAACAAAAATACTTGTTCCAAAATAACTATCAATTACCTTATCATGACAACTAAAAAAGAATGAAGGGAACATATTTTAATGCTTAAGGCGACATTATATTTCTTAGTTTTGCGTAGGACTCATGACAATTAAAGTCTTAAGGGAAAAAGATCAAAAATGCCCTTAAACTATGTGAAATGAATAAAAATGTCCTTCGTTTATAGTTTGGCTCAAAAATGTCCTTGCCGTCAATACTTTGGTTCAAAAATGCCCTTGTAGTCAATACTTTGGTCCAGAAATGCCCCTATAGTTACTAAATGGGTCAAAAATGTCTTTTCAGAAATAAATATATTATTTCTTTTCTTTTTAAACACGTCTTCTTCCTAATTAAAATATTATTAAAGAACCTTATTCTTGTTTTCTTTCTTTTCAAATCATTTTAACAAATAAAATTGTAGGAAATAATTTTTTTCTTCTTAATCTCATTTTATCAATTAAAATAGAACAACTTCATGTACTCTTTCGATGGATAATATGTCATATATATAAGATCATAGTATATTCATAATTAGTTTTTGTTTATATAACGATAAAAAATAATTATAATAAAATAAGGAAAAAAAATTATAATTTTCTGAATTGAAGTAGGATAAACATTTGCTAATTTAAAAAAATATAATTAAAAAAAGAATGTGTTAAAAATAAAATAAATAATATATTTATTTGAAAAATGAGCATTTTTGACCCATTAAATAACAAAGGGCATTTTTGGACCAAAGTATTGACGGCAAGGGCATTTTTGGACCAAATCATAAACGGAGGATATTTTTGTTCATTTCACATAGTTTAAGAGTATTTTTGACCCTTTTCCCAAGTCTTAATTACCTTTCATGTTTTTAGAACTGCAAAATGAACAAAAAGATCTATAAGAAATAACTAATCTTTAAAAGGTTTGGATATCTTTTTCCATCAATAAAGTTACATAGCTAGAGAGAGCCTGAACAGTTCCATATAATTTTTACAGACTTGAGATAACCATCAAAGCAGCCACATGTATTTACAAAAAGACTTAGATTAGCACTGAAATTAAATCCATTCAATTGAAAACTATCTTGTGTGAGTTTTTTACCATTAACTAAATTCACCTGTTCCTCGCTATAATTTTACAATAAGAAGCTTTCCGATTAAGAATATGAACTCTACAAATACATTGTACAAAGTAACATATGTAAAAATATATTAGTTGTATCTTATTTAAAGCATATCTTTTTAATCGTAGACAGTAATTGATGCAACTCAAGTATATGCTACATGACATGTGTTCTTTTATATTTCAAAAAGATGCATGGGAGGAAGAAGAAAAAGAGGAAGTGATGCATTACCAACTTAGTTTTTTTTGGCCTAATCCTTAGCTGCTATTACGCCTTTCATGAGAAAGCTAAAGTTTTAACAATACAAATATTAATAACAGGTAATCGCAGAAAACAATGAACTATGAAATTTTAAAAACCCAAAATCAATTATATACTAAAAATTTAATGTGATTAAAATTATATACTAAAATATTAATGTGATTAAAATTATATACTAAAAATTTAAAACTTTTAGTGATATATATGGACATTTAGGTTTAAAATATTTTTACTAAACTTTATATAAATACAGTACACAAAATTTGGCATTGTCATGCGCAAATCTCAAGAAATTCAAATGAATGATTGTATAAGTTTATTTTCAATTTATTTTATCCTTTTACATTTTTATGATCATACTTCTTCTATTTCAAAATAAGTAAAATGTTGAGTATTCTTCATGATTTAAAATAATACTATTTTCAAATTTCAAGAGAGTTGTTGGAAGAGTTTTTTCATTTTTGTCCCTCGCTTACATTTTCTAGGTGATAATTTCAAGACAGTTAATTGTTCATATTTATGATTTTACTTTGAATTGTTTATATTTTTAAAAACAGTTTGAGGATAACTAAAACTCTAAAAGGGTAAAAGTAGAAAGTGTTGTTCAATTTATGTCCTTAACCTTTTTTCTTTAATGGATATGCATTGCCTTAAACACTTATTTTGAATTGAAGGAAGTAACATTTGTTCTTAAATACTCTCTCCATTTAAAAAAGAGTGGCCTACTTTGACTTGGCACGGAGTTTAAGAAAATAAAGAAGACTTTTGAATCTTGTGGTCCTAAATTAAAGTTATGTCAAATGTACAAAATTGTCCTTTAATCTTGTGGCCTTAAACAAGTCACGTGGAAAATAGAAATTAAAATGTTACCAAAAAGAGAAAGAAACATTCTAAAGAGGAAAGGGGGTCATTCTTTTTGAAACAGAGGGAGTATAATTTTCTTCTTAAAATTGATTGATTTCTTTTATAGTAAATAAATGATTAATCAATGAATTTTTCATCAATTATAAAACCTTCAACTTCATATATGATGGTATATCTTACTTGTTCTCAAGAATCTTATCAATATAAGAGTTGTCTAAAATTATTTTTGATAACGATAGCGATTGTAATACATAAACTAGAGATTTAAATTGACTCACCTTTTAAAAATATACATACAAATCAGTATCACCACAATTTGCAAGTGATTATTGCTAATATTTTTCCAAGAAGAGAAAATATATATCACAATTTATGTGACACACTTTTCTTTTTTGTTCAGTCTCAAAAGAATGTCACCTTTCTATAATTGAAAATAATTTAATTTTAAAGAGTAATTCTTTTTTACCTTTAATGAAATTATAGCCATACAAATAGTTAGAGAGTATTCTTGAACACAAATTTCAAAAGTGTTTCTTTTTTCTTAATTTAGTTTTGTAAGGGAGAGAAGCCGCACCTTCCTGATGAACAGATTTTACAATAGAGAATGAGATTTTAGCAGATTTTGGATAGTAATAGTTGTGTATTGTCTCTCTATTTCCCCTCGAAAAACAGTGGAGAGGGAGAATTATTGCAAAATAAGAGAGATTTCTCTCTTCAGGGAATTGGTTTCGCCCGAAGCATCGGACCAATGATCACCAATGCACACTAGTACCACACAGGCCTTTGGTGGTCTAATTGGCGCATACCACGGTGGGGTCTTCGACTAGGGTGAAGTCTAATTCCATTCCGATCAACAACTTGGAGGTATGGCTGAGTGGCTTAAGGCATTGGTTTGCTAAATCGACATTCAAGAAGATTGTATCATGGGTTCGAATCCCATTTCCCTTGACTGTACACTAACAAATGCATATAATTAACGATAACAATATTAGAAAGAATTAAGGCAAAAAAGGGAATTGAATTTGCTGAGGCTATCTCTGTTTCACAGACCTCTACATCTGTGTCAAAGCTCATGGAATACAGAATAATCATATAGAATTATCAAGTAGTATAAAAAGCACTTTGATCAAATTTGTTTAATTCGTCTGTCTGTCTCTACTTTTTGGGTTAAGGAACCCTGCATCTGCATCCATTTAGTTGATTGTCAAAGGCCATGAAAAAAATATATAATGCTAAAACAATGTATAACGGATAACAATATTGATGAATCATAATATATATCGGATTAAATGCCATGGTAAAATGCAAAGAATGACAGTGAATGTCATTTATGGTAATAAAATGCGTGTAACTGATAGTGAGCCTTCATAAGCCCTTTAATTTGGTAGTAAATTTTTGCATATTTAATAATGATTGTTTAGGCATCTGCACATTCAAATCTATATTTTACTATATAATAAGAGGGAATAAGCACACCCTCTCCGTCAACGCTTGTGCTTTCCTGAAAATATATTGAATTCTAGGGGTAATTTGGATATTTCAATGTTCATCTTCTGATCTTTCAAGCACATCAACCTTAACGCCCCATTCAAAGTACGCCACCGCTGAACACCTCCATTTTCCGGCTCTGTTCTCTACAACTATCCTCTTCGATTGCAGTTTGTGATAACCACACAGCTAGACAGACTAATTTCTGAATACACCGCCAGGTAGACATGCTCCACAGCAAGACAGACTAATTTTTCCATAACTTTCAACAATACAAATCTACCACATTTTATAACTTTCACCATCTTTAATTCTGCTTCTCTGTACGTGTATTCTGCACTTCTTCTGATGATATTTTTAAGGTCTGCTCTAAATTTAGTGCCTGAAACATTGCTACAATTCAAACATGAAAAATTGAAAGAAAATCAAACTGAAAATTAGAAATTAGATGTGGAGAAATTTCTAAAATAATAGGTAGATGTGGAACAATGTTATAGCTGTAGTGGTTAACTGAAAATCTTAAATTGTTTATCTATCCAACTATGGAGAATTTTAGCTACACTTATGAAATAAGAAATTAACAGATGAAAGGTGGATAAAAGAAAAACTATAAAATCTAGAAGAAAGATAAAAAGGAGACCTGCAAAAGAAAGAGTCAAGTGGTAAACACGTGTAACAAAAAAATGAAAAAGGCATACACGTGTTAGTAAATGACAAATTTTAATTATGACATGTAGTACTTTAATGTAATATTTTAATGATCTTTAAGAAACAAATTTAATTAATATGATGTTCCAACAACATTTTATAAATAATATTTTTTTTTTAAAAAAAATCGAAATGGACAAGACATCTGAGTTGCATTATTTCATTGAAATATAATTTTATTAGTTTTAAAGCATAACAGAATACTCCGTATTCAATTTTTTATGAATTAAAATATACATTCAGATATTAAAAAAAAAATTAAATATGCATTTTTTTAAAAAAGAAAAGAGAAGTAATCGATTGGTTTAACCAAGGAAAAAAATACTGATTTTCTATATATATTTTATGACAAAGAAAAAGATTATTTAAAATATCAAATATTTAAAAGACATATAAAAAAATTGATTGATTTTTGTAATTCTATATATGCCACATAAATTGGAACAAATTGAGTAATATAATACTATTTGAAAATTACGTAAAAATTATTATAAATTATAATAATTAATAACTTAAAATATTTTAATAAAATAAACTCCTAATATAATCCTTTTTATGTAAACCATTTTTAATAGAGTAAAATAAATCCAATTAACTAAACAAAGGATATATAAAAAATAATTAGTTAAATAACTGAATAATTAATTATATTAAATATATATAACAAAACTATTTAAAAATTATAATTAAAAATTCACATAAATATTTAGTACAGTATTATTGGGCCCGTGCCTAGCACGGGCTACCCTTTACTAGTATATATAATAAAGTTGAATATAGAATAGGTGATGTGACACCTCTCTATGACTTCCATTTCTATTTATCCTTTTTCTCATTTTTTTCTATTTTCTCTTATTTTTAATTAATAAATTAATTATAATCTATCCTATGAGGTTTCTTTAACTTTTTTGACAGTTATATTAATTCATTCATACTACATTGATTTATATATATATATATATATATATATATATATATATATATATATATATATATATATGATTAAAGAATTGAAAAGGTCACTCCATGTCTTCTTCTTTAATTTCTTAATTCCTTTCAATTACTCTTTTTTAAATTTCCACTTTTTATTTTATTTTTTATGAATATATATACACTAAAGTTAGAGAGAAAAAAAACTAAAGTTAGAGAGAAAAAAAGATATGACACTAATTTAGGTCAAGAATTTTTTTTGTTAGCCTTCTTTCTAATTATAAATTAGTAGTATTTGTCTATATTTTAAAGTTTCTTTTTAGTTTAATGTATTTATAAGGAGTAACTACTCATAATTTCGTGACTCTTCAATTTCCACTCTTAATAATATTCATAACTCTCATAATTTTTATATCCATAACGTCCAAACTTTAATTTATAATACCTTATTGTATTCCTCTATTTTGCCAATATAAACTCGTACTTTGTTTCATGAATACTCCCATTCAAACTTAGTCTTTCTTTCTCCATCACTTTGAGTTTTGAATTATAGCATGTAACACAAAAGGAGTATATGAAGATTAGAAATATGTAATTCCAAGAAATATTTCATCTCAAATCTATCTTTTCATTTTATGTACTTAGTTGTGCTTTCTTAATTTTAGAATATATTCTTTTACGTATTTGTTATCCTTCTCCAAGCATCTATATATCTATATATATATATATATATATATATATATATGGTGAAGAAAATCTTCATGAAAATAATATTGAGGTAACTTTGATAGTACTAATATTCTAAATGCATTATTTCTGTATGGTTGGTCGGAAAGTCAATTGTATCTGACACTAATTTAATAATTATATAGTGGGAGTTCAATTATAATATTTGTTAGATTTCAAGCGATAATGATTTTAAATTGTTAGTACACTCTTTTTTTTTTGTAAATGTATTGTATATTTTAGATTTATTTCCATTTTCCTCTCTTTGATATAATTATATTTGAATTGGTATAGTTGGAATAGAAATATTATAAATATCATACATAGTACAGTATCATATCAACAATTGTATATACATTTTTATGTTTTATGTTATTATTATTAAATAATTTATTTTATTTATTAACAATAGTGTTAAAAAATCAATTAGTAGCATATGATGAGGGCTTTGACATAGCTTTAGGGAGCGGAACATGGTGGTGGATCTAATGCAAAGGTAGTCCTAGGGATTTTTTTACTTTGACTTGTAAAAGTAATTTTGTTATACCTATTGATAACATTATTCATTTGGTCTTCTACAATTTTGTTTTATGAAGAATAATGTATAATTACCTTATTTCAATCAAAGGAATTATGATGAGGAGTTTCATTTTTATTTTTCTAACAAAGAAAATTAATGATGAGGTGATTTATTTTATAATACAATTGCTTATTCTTTTGTATATGTAATAATTTGTTTTTGTCTCTATTCTTTTCTTGCTTAAAATGTATTTATAAGTTTTTTATTTTTATTTTTTATTACTTTGTGAATGTGATAGTGCAAGTTATTTTTTGTTGCATAACTATGAAAATCAATGTCTATATATTATTTAATTGACGTCTTTGAAATAGTCATGTGACACATCTATTATGCAGCTAAATTATTTATTCTTTATTTTCCTCCCTTATTTTCACCGCTTATATACTTATGAAAAAATCAATGCATAATGATTCATGCATTTAATATCTAATAAAATTATACATTCAAGTTGTTAATAACTCACATCTCTTTATCTTTTTTATAATCTCTACTCTTAAATATTATTCATAACTCCTATTTGTTTCATTTTCATAAATTTTAAAAATATTTATTTAATGTGTAAAAGAATATAATAAATATAAAAAAATCAATGTTTGCATAGAGGATCGTACTCCTACAAAAGATAGAGAAATTTAAAATAAAAAATAATGGTTTCAACTCAATGCTGTAGATTATTGTTTCAAAATTAGCCTCATTTATTTCATTTATCTCACCACTTATATATCCTTTTTTGGTTTAAAAATTTTATATTTTACATAATGAAGAAAAATGAAAAAAACTATCATGTTCAGGATGAAGACAAAGATCTATATTGTCTTCGTTCCCTAACATGAATATAAATATTATATACTACTTTATTTAAAAATAAGAAATTGTCAATTTATATATATAAATGAATTTTTCTTTTTTTATAATCGCGCGAAGCGCAGATAATTTCACTAGTTGATAGAAAATCCAAATAAACCAGAAAAAAGATAAATATGTATGTTGGCCAATGAGAGATGCCACATCACTATTTTACTATATATATATATATATATATATATATATTGTGTAAAGCTAAGCTTCCATAGACTAATTTTGGACTTTTTGAAAAGTGTAATGTTAAATTGTTTTAGAGGCTAACTTGGTAAAATGCATAAGTACCCCCTAGACTACGATCAAAATCTCTGAGACACCTAAACATAATTAGCGTCATATTACTCCCTTGAACTAATTTAAAATGAAATAAATACACCACAAATGCTGACATGGCATAGAGAGTGTGCACACTCTCTTGAAGGCAAGTGATAAGTGCACAAATTAGACACATGTCATTTTTTGATTGATGACTTTATAGTTAGTTAGTACATATATTTATTAATATTAAAACTTATATAAATTTAATTATTTTTATTTCTTTCTTTGTAAAATATTTATTTTAATTTCTTTCTCACTTAATTTTTTTTAATTAATTTATTATCTTTTCACTTTTAATTATTTTTAAAAAATTATGTGTATTTTCTTTAAAAAAATAATTTAAAAGTGTCCTTTAATTTTAACATTTTAATTTTTTTATGTTTTATTTAATTTTCCTCACTTATTTTGATATCCGTTCAAAATTAACTTATTTTAAATACAAGATATTTGGAATTAAATTTGAAATCAAATCAAAATGAAGGACAATGAAAATAAAATCAATAGAAAAATAAAAGAGAAAAAACAATGAATGAAGGTAAAAAAAAAAGTTTCGATACAAGGTAAAAGAAATGTGTATTAACTTAATTAAAATACAAGATAAAGAAAATAAGAATATTTTTTTACAATTTTTTTTATAAAAGTAAAAAAAATAGAAAAAAAATAAAAATAATAATATTTACACATGTGGCAGCGCGAGTGTGTACAAACACAACCAACTTGGGTGGTTGAAGGTGCCATGTCAGCACTAAAGGTGCACAAAAATACGAAAAAAATGAGTTCAGGGGGGTAATAGGACCCTAATTAAGTTTAGGTGTGTCTCAGAGATTTCGGTCATAGTCTATGGGGTACTTGTGCATTTTCCCAGGCTAACTTCAAATATGATTCAAGTGTTTTGTTATGCTCGTTGCATAGTTATAAAGTTAGAATTGGTGCTTAAAATCAATAACGATGAAACTGTTTGTTAATACAAATGACACCTAAAGTCCTTCAATGCCCTCTAAAGTGTCTGCAAAGTCAAAAGAAATGTATTATAGATTTAAAGATTAATTTAAGTAAAATGATTACTAAAAAAGATATCACAAATTGCAAGAACTTATTATTGATTTCTTAACTTCCACACAAGTAGATGTATTGAAGACGATTAAGGATACAAGGAGAATCATAGGTCCAAGCTAAATTGGAAATCATAGATTAAAGTTTCAAATAAACTTACAAAGATCCAACCTTACAACTTCTAAGATATTATTTTTAACCAAATATCTGAGCTCGAGCTCCTTTGTCACACCTTGAGTCTACCTCTTGGATGTGGCCGACACTCGAAAATCATTCCCCAAATGAATTCTTGGTCTGACTGATTACTTAGCGGAAGACTAACTCAAGCATATATAAGCTTAAAACTGAAGAAAACATTTAAAGTAATTATCTGAATCTCAAAGCTGTCTGGAAATTCTCAATGTAAATGATAAGAGTTTAATTAGTAAAACATCTTAAAATGAATACTAAAAGACTCTCTAAAATTGTCTATCTATGAAGCATCTACTATCTAAAGATAAGCATAGGGACAAGATCCACGACAACCTTAATCAAACTACTAAAGCAATAAAAAGACTAGAGTCCTCCGAAAGTAAGGAGGTCTCACCAAAAGTTGACGAGTGGTGATGTGATCTCAATGAAGCACTTGTTGATAATCTTGAATACTTGTATCTGCATCATGAAACGATGCAGCGTCGAATGTCGTCAATACATGGAATGTATTATATGTAATAAAGTTGAATGAAATAGATAACTGAACTGAAGGACTAGAAGTAACTCAACTGAAGTAAATCATGCACATAAAGTAAAATCATATAAGTTTTACACCGTACGATGCAATGATAGCAAATACTGAAATATAAACACTTTAGTTTATTGAGGAGTTTCTCTAACCGACAATTCTCACTATGAGCCTCGTAATGATACAACCTCTTATCCATGTTGCCGGAGTCACCCTAGACTTTTTCAGAGTATAAAACACAACTTTAACTTATGGATCCACTAAAAAGTTTTCTTGAGGCAGGTGATGAGTCGCATGTCTTGTGTTGCGATCCTATCTACGCTGGCGACATAGTTTATGGAGTTTGAGTTATCTTAATTCTTTCCCAAGTCGGTGCTCAATACTACCGCAACATATAAATAGGTATGCTCATATAAAATACTCACTGGGTTGAGTTAATACTCAAAAAGATCCTCTTTAAGGAATAACTGAACTTTACTTTATCCATCTGAAATGTTTTTGAAAATTCTTTATGCTTTTCTAGAAATAGTGCTTTCTTCCTCAATGTAAAATAATCTTTGGAATCATTAAAGTTCTCTTAAAACTCTTCTCAAAATAATTCTTTAAATTTCAAAATCAATGTAAGGAAAATAATTGCACAAAAGCTTTCAACAAAACCTCATCAACTAGGGTTCATGTGAAAATATAAGCACGAACAACAAATTAAGGATCTCAATGCATAAAATATCATAATCTCATAATTAGAAAATTGGACTCGGAATTAAAACACAATTCAAATTCAGAATTTCATGAAACTTCGGAAAAAAAATACTAGATTCAACTTTTACCGACTGAATTTAGATGTAGGGTGTGAGAACGAAGTTAGTCCAACACTATGAGTAGCCTTACATACCTGAAAGAATAATGTTCTTGAGGAAACTTGAAGGACTTGAAGAAGATGCTTGAAAACCTTAGCTTTCTCCTCTTGGATCCTTGCTCTAAGTCTTGGAAGTGTTTTTGAGAGCGTTAGGGTCTAACTAATCTGATAGGAACCTTAATTAGGTATAAAAATGTCGGGGTTTAGACTTAGAAGGGGCGGAAAAAAACTAAACTAACTCCATTTAAAAATTGCCGGATCGACTCTACGAAGACCAACTTTCAGGTCAAATTCCACGAGCCAAGTTCTACGGCTCGTAGACCGACCTACGACCCGTAGGTCCCTAACGTGGAACCCATGGTCAAAATTTCCTTTAAATCTATCCTCTTTCCACGAGCCCTGGGCTACGAACCGTATGACTTTGTACGACCCGTAGTCCCAATCGTGGATCGAAGATTCATCAAAACTTCACTAAGTCTGGATCTAACCTACGAGCCCTGATCTATGGCTCTTACAATTTTATACGGACCGCCCTGTTGGTCGGTATGTACTCATCTGAGAGTTGACATTTTCAGTTTTTCCAACTCAGCTTCTACGACCACCATCTACAAACCATAGGTTCTTCTACGAACCGTAGGTGGTCTCGTTCAAACTGACACCAACAACTTTTCTGTAACTTTTCAACTTTCAACTCACTTACCAATTTTGGAGGTGTTACACTTTTATTCCGAATTAATTAAGTCTGTACAAATAAATAAAAGACCGGGCCAAAATTGTCTTCGCCCAAAAAACAATGCTAAAACGAAAAGCCCAGCCCACTAAGTGAGGCTATCAACTTCTATAACATGTTTCCTTAAAGGTAGGGTTTCTAATTTGAGCTCCCTGTCTTTCTCTCCATGTCGCAGCAGGGAGCCTTGTGGAATGCAACCTTCCTCTTCCACTCACTTTAGGTCATCAACACCTTCCTCTTGTTCGCCATGTTTTCTTCTCAGCTCGCAGAGGTAAGTTTTCAATTTAATCTTTTCCGTTTCCTTCATTTTCTGATTTTTCTTTTCTCCTTGTAGAGACATCATCCGGTGGATCAGTGGTTACCTGAAGTGATTTCAACAGAGGTGCCTCGTCTTGCGGTGGGATTGCAACTCTCAGTAAGTCTTCAACCTCCCCCTCTTTCTTTATTTGCCCTTTTCTTCCTCTCTGACTCTCTATTTCCAACTGAAGTAGCAGTGGAGTAATTTCTAAGATATAAAGAGTCAATTCTTCCAAATTAGTTAGGTTATTCCTCTTCTATCCGATTGAGAAAGTTTTCAATTATTCTCTTACTTAGATTTCTAATGATTCAGTATAATGCTCATTTAACTATCGCAAACACTATGAGCAAAGCAAGAAGCAGTTGAATTCATTGTTGTCGAATAAAGAAAAGACAAATGATACTTAGACAAAAGCTAAGGAATTACTAGTTATGCTTTTTTTAAAATTTATTTCCAAGATATTTTTACTAAAGTTATGATCTTATCAAAGTTAATTTTCAAACATTATTGACTAAGGTTGTAGTCCTGACAAGACTAAACTTTAGACATATAGTAATTATACATCAAATATATAATTACTTCTCAAGGTCACCTTTCATACATTTTTTATTAGATTTCTGACCTTGTCAAAGCCAGAGGCTTAGACATATAATAACTTCATATCTGGCATGAAATTCAGACATATATATGACATACAAAATGAAAAATGATTTGTATAAATAAGCTTTTTTGATGTCATAGTTTAAAGTTGGCTTCATAAAGAAAAATCTTTAAAATGGTCTCCATGCTAAAAAATAAAAATATGCTTTCAATAATTGTTAAGAGAGCTTATGGTAATTTGTCAGGATTTTAAAGTAAAATTTAATAATTATCATGATTTATTATTTGAATATGTGCCAGAATTTGCTTTAACAATAAGTTATGCTAATTCTTCAAGATTTTCAGTAAATACTTGGAGGGTCACAAATTTTTTTCAAATATTTACTATGATTCTTCAAGATTTTCAGTATATGCTTGGAGGGTCACACTAGTTTTTTCAAATATTTACTATTGAAATCATGATAATCCAGATCATGATAATCACGATAATATATTCTGTAAAAAAATTTAGTAATATATTTTTATTTTAAAATTGATCCAGGTTAGTTTTATATTTTGATTATAATTATGATACATAATTTTTTGATAGCAATTTCATCAGTTTTAATAGTTAAGTAAAACCTAAATCTGAAAAATAATAAATTCACTTTGGCTTCTCCTATTTTTTAAAGCTCAAATAATATTTATATTTTTTCTTCAATCAAACCTATATAATGATCGAACATTATCTAATTAAATTCAATCATTAGAAGTAATTAAAGGGAAAAAATGAGATGAAGAAGCGAAAAGGTTAAAGAAGCTGGAGTAGGGGTTACACTTTTATTTTTTAATTTAAGTTGGTATTTGACCATAAAGTTATTGAAAAAAGTGTTATTTAATAGCAGTATCTCAAAAGAATTATTTTTTCTATAACTACATGTGAAAAGATAGCCTTAATGACTAATATTTATCCACTAAACAACCATTTATTGGTCATTACTTTATAGCCTTAATGGCAAAATAAATATGAGTTTATTGAATCCTTTAATATACATGTGAAATTTAATTGGTTTTATTTGATTTCTAGTGCTATAGTTGCACAGTGACGAGGACATCAGATTGATGCCTCATAAAGTACTTTAGCTATCCCTTGTTGCTTAATTGAAATCTCAATAATGGAGATCTCAATAGTGAAACTTCCTGGTCCTTCAATTTTGTTGGTAATCTATTCTGAATTCGAGACGAGCACTGCTCTGTCAATGCTATTGTCGCATACTTTGTCAGTCTCCTCTTGTTGGCTATATCCTTTTACATACTTTGCATATTTGGGAGTGCCCTGCAACATATCAACAAGATGTATATCAATAATAATTACCTGCTTCAGTAGATCGAAGAATTTTAAGTATGTTGCCTCCTCAGTGGAAATGGAGGAGGTCTAGCAATTGTCAGTGTAGGCTGCTTCACAATTCTGTCTTCTAGCACCTCAATGCTCTTCTTTTCAACTGTTTCATCAACCACTCTTTCTGGTACTCTATGACTCAAATCCTTACCACTTTTTGTAACCACAACATTAAATGGTTTTGGATTAGGATCTACATCACTAGGTAGACCTCCTTGGCCCTAGTATTCCGCGCTCCGACAATCTGACCCATCTATCTTTCAAGACTATGGATTGCCAAGTCGATTTTTTTTAGTAGTAGCTGACTACTTTTGCTGCTCATCTACTAGTTTCTTGAATATCTCTTTAATTTCATCTAGCTGACCCTGAATGATATTACCCTGATTCTGTTGATACGGTTGCTTTTGGCCCTGTGGCCTGTATTGATTTTGGTTTTGGTGTTCACCCAATGAGAATTTGGGTGGTTCCTCCAATCGGGCAGTAGTTGTTCCTGAAATTTTGGTTTCCTGTACCTCTACTTGCATTTCCCATAAAATGTATGGATTCTAGGTTAGCTTCACACATATCTGCTGAATTATCAACTCCACCGACTTTGCAGAACAACAGAGATTGTTGAACTGACTGAATTTGAGCAATTGCTTGCCCTATTTCACGTTTAGAAAGCTCTTGTGCTTGCTAAACGTGAAATAGGGCAAGCAATTTCTGATTTGAGTTTGCTCTCACCTGCCCCTTATATTCTCCCAGCAGTGAAAGGAACCCTTGTTGTATGTCCTGTTGTCGATGTGATTCAGTGGGTCAATGAGATTGACCGTTTCACCACTAAAGGAATCAACAAAATACTTGTTTATCTTGGTGCCAACAGGGAGAAAAATATTGACAGATTCGTGGAATATGATTTTGTCATCACTACTACTCCACAGTGGAAACTGAGTATCAAAAATATATCATGATTTTGCACTCTATAAAATGGAATCATATTATTTTGGATGAGGTAATCATTGCATAACTAGACCAACATATTTGGCTTGGCTTGATATGCTTTACTTAAGCCGGGAGTCTATTTGAAAGAACCTCTCTACCTTAACAAGGTAGGGTAAAGGTTGTTTACATATGACCAACCACTCTACCATCATAGTATAATCCATCTTTTTTTGTGGTGTAACACTCCTTTTATGTTGTCTCACCAGATTGAGGAATATTTTCATAGTTCTGATAGTATTGTAGTCTTCTTTGCCTAGTTGTCTCCCTGGTTATGGTAACCCTTTCCTAGGGGATCCCTTCAATATCTTTGCCCCTCCTTACCTCAGCAGCTGAAATATATTGCATTCTTTTATTCATGTAGTCATACACATCTACATCCAAATCAAATCCACCTAAGTCTATGCCTAGGAACTTATCTACATCCAAATCAAAGTCATCCAAGTCTATATCTTACAACTCATCTACATCGAATCAAAGCCACCAAAGTTTACGCCTTGGAACTCATCAATAAAATCATCTAGTTCTTCCATTTCATATCCATCTTCTACGTAATCAACATCATCTTCTTGTTAATGGGACATGTTACACTCCCAACTAGTGATCTTGGGGCAAAAATTTAGGGTGCATCTTTTTTGCCTGAGGATCATGATAGGTTTTTTGGTTGACTCCAAGAATGGAAAGGCTATTTCTCCTTTGTGTGGACATTTGGACTACTCATTTGCATCAGCCTGGCATCCTGATGGCCTAACTTATGCAACTGGGAACCAAGATAAAATGTGTAGAATATGGGATATTCGGAACTTGTCCAAGTCAGCCACTATTTTCAAGGGTAAGCTTGGAGCTATTCGATCAATCTGCTACACGTCTGATGGCAGATTTATGGGCATGGCAGAGCTTGTATAATTTAATCCACATTTTTATGTAAAATGTGGATATGAGATGGACGAAGAAAATGATTTCTTTGGTGAGATATCAGGAGTATCTTTTAGTCCTAATACAGAGTCCCTTATCATTGGCATGTGGAATCGCACATTTAGTAGCCTCCTTGAGTTTGGGCGACAACACAACTATTCATACCTTGTTGCAATAATATGATCACTTTGAAGGTAGAAGTGGATTATATTTAGGTTCATATTTGTTTTATCGTGCTATTTGTAAGCTAGACGATCTCCGATATTTGAATGATAAAACTGAGTGTGGTCTCTTTTATAGCACATGCCACCTACTTGGAAAAGGATTAGTATATAAAATCTTACTTGGCACCAAAGGTTGTGGCCTAGTGGTCAATGAAGTGGTTGAGAACCCTAGGTCTCAGGTTCAAAACTCAATAGAGACAAAAAAAAAACACTAGATGATTATTCTCATATGTACTAGCCTTGGTGGATATTGTTACCTGGTACCTGTTGCTAGGGAGGTGGTAGGTATCCCGTGGATTTAGTCTAGGTGCAAGAAAGCTGGTCCAAACACCATGATCATAAAATAAAATAAAAATATAGAATCCTACTTGGAAAAGGATTGTACTGTGGTATCCTACACGAAAAAGAAATCTAATGTAATATCTATAAATAGGGTCTCAATGTAATAATGTAGATACACAATTTAATAATATTTTCTCTAATATTTCTCACATTGTATTAGAGAATCTACAATCGTGCTAGAGAATCAAAAAGCTTCCGCTGCTGGCAAGCGGCTATGACCAATATATGCTGTCCATAATGGTTAACAAAACTAAAGCCAATGATATATGCATGGACCTTATATTCAGGGAAGCAAACTCAGCTAGAGAGATCATCGTGCGTCAATTTCTGCCGACTTTCTAGGGTAGGGTGCTTGTTTTTACTATGATTTCCACATTTTGCATAAAAAATGTGGACATATTCTACAAGCTCCGTCACACACATAAATCTGCCATTAAACGTGTAGCAGATTGACCTAATAGCTCCAAGGTTACCCTTCAAAGTAGTGACGGACTTGGATAAGTTTCTAAATATCCCTTATTCTACACGTTTTATACTAGTTCCCACTTGAAAATGTTAGGCCATCCAGATGCCACGCGGATTCAAATGAGTATTCCACATGTCCACACAAAGGAGAAACAACTTTTCCATTTATGGAGTCAACCAAAAAACCTATCGCGATCAACAGGCAAGGAATAGGCTCCCTAAATTTTCTCCCCAAGATCATTTAGTTGGAGTGTAACATGTCCCATCAACAAGGAGATGATGTTGATTACGTAGCAGATGAATATAAAATGGAAGAACTAGATGATTTTAATGATGAGTTCTAAGGTGTAGACTTGGGTGGCTTTGATTAGGATGTTGATGAGTTGCAAGGCATAGACTTTGGATGACTTTAATTTGGATGTAGATGATTTCCTAAGCGTAGACTTAGATGGCTTTGATTCGGATGTAGATGAGTATGAATACATGAATAAAAGAATGCAAGATATTTTAGTTGTTGAGGTAAGGAAGGGGAATGATATTCAAGGGATCCCATAGGAAAGGGTTACCATAACCAGGGAGACAACTAGGAAAAAAGGACTACAACGCCATCAGAACTATGAAAATATTCCTCAATCTGGTGAGATATCATAAAAGGAGTGCAAAACCACAAAAAAAGATGGTTTATACTACGATTTCAGATGGAATGCAAGATCCATTACATCAACATTCTCTCAACCCCAACTGAGGAATTTGGTATGGGAATCTTCTAAGCATGATGTGTACCTGGTGTCTCATTTTTCTGCCATTCATTGGTCATCATTGACCTGCACGAAAACTAAAATTGTCAATTTATCAGGTCATGTAGCATCACTCGAGAAACATCTTGAAAGCCTTTTAGAGGGATTTACGAAGACCCAAGTAAGCTCTCTTGCTGTGAAAAGTAAGTTGCTGGTGGATTGCAAGGAGAACTAATCCTCAAATACATAGATAAGCCTACAATTTGCTTTTTTTCTTGGTCGACATATGACGATGATTCCATTGCCACTGCTATTGAGATTACTAACATAGTCAGTTGTGCACTTCATTTTATAGCTTCAAATAATGATTCTGGAGTTAGAGATTTCAATTTAGAGAAATTTCAATTGTCTAACCATTTCCAATTTCTCTAGCCAGTGATGCCATCCTGGAGTTAGAGATTGCCATCAGGGCTGAGTGATGTATGATTCACTGGACAGGGAAAATGGAAAAAATGTTTAGACAATTGAAATTTCTCGAAGTCAAAATCTCTAATTCAAGAATCATAATTTGAAGCTATTAAATGAAGTGCACCACTAGCAGTGTTGTTAATCTCAATAGTAGTGGTAATTACGTCGGTATGAACAAAAGAAAACTCAAGGCTTATCTAAATACTTGATGATAAGTTCTCCATGCAATCCACCAGTAATAAGCAACTTATCTTTCACAGCAAGAGTGCCTACTCAGGTCTCCGTAAATCCCTCTAAAAGGCTTTCAAGATGTTTCTCGAGTGGCGCTACATGCCTTGATAAATTGAGAAATTCAATTTTTGCGCATGTCAATGATAAACAATGAATGATAGAAAAATGAGACATCGGGTACATATCATGCTTAGAAGGTGCCCAAGCCAAATTTCTCAGTGGTAAGAGAACGTTGATGTAAAAGATCTTGCATTCTATCTGAAATCATAGTATAAACCGTCTTTCTTTATGGTTTTGCACTCCATTTCTGATGACTCACCAGATTGAGGAATATTTTCATAGTTTTGATAGCGTTGTAGTCTTCTTTGCCTAGTTGTCTCCCTGGTTATGGTAACCCTTTCCTAGGGGATCCCTTGAATACCTTTGCCCTTTCTTACCTCAACAACCAGAATATCTTGCATTATTTTATTCATGTAGTCATACTCATATATAGCTGAATCAAAGCCACCTAAGTCTATGCATAGAAACTCATCTACATCCAAATCCAAGTCTATACCTTGCAACTCATCTAGATCCGAATCAAAGCCACCCAAGTTTAGGCCTTGGAACTCATTAATAAAATCATCTATTTCTTTCATTTCATATTAATCTGCTACGTAATCAACATCATCTCCTTGTTAATGGGACATGTACACTCCAACTAAATGATCTTGGGACGAAAATTTAGGGTGCTTGTTTTTTGCATGTTGATCACGATAGGCTTTTTTGGTTGACTCCAGGAATGGAAAGGTTGTTTCTCCTTTTCGTGGACATGTGGACTACTCATTTGCATTAGCGTAACATCCTGATGGCCTAACATTTGTAAATGGGAACAAGGATAAAACATGCAGAATATGGGATATTCGGAACTTGTCTAAGTTAGTCACTACTTTGAAGGGTAACCTTGGAGCTTTTGGTCAACCTGTTAGACATGTGATGGCAGATTTATGGGTATGGTAGAGCTTGTAGAATTTGTCCACATTTTAAATGTAAAATGTGAATATGAGGTGGAGTAAGAAATTGATTTCTTCGGTGAGATATCAGAAGTGTCTTTTAGTTCCGATACAGAGTCCCTTAGCATTTGCGTGTGGAATCGCACATTCAGTAGCCTTCTTGAGTTTGGGCGACGACATAACTATTCATACCTTGATGCAATAATATGAGCTCTTTGAGGGTAGAAGTGGATTATATTTAGGTTCATATTTGTTTTATCGTGCTATTTGTAAGCTAGACGATCTCTGTCATTTGAACGATAAAATTGAGTGTGGTCTCCTTTATAGCACATGCTATCTACTTGGAAAAGGATTAGTCTATAAAATCCTACTTGACACTCAAGGGTGTGGCCTAGTGGTCAATGAAGTGGTTGATAATCCTAGGTCTCAGGTTCAAACTCTGTGGAGAAAAAAAACTAGGTGATTCTTCCCATCTATCCTAGCCTTGGTGGAAAGAGTTACCTTGTACTTGTTGTTGTAGAGAGGTGGTAGGTCTCTTGTGAATTTAGTCGAGGTGCACGAAAGCTGGTCCGAACACTACGGTCATAATATATATATATAATCCTACTTGGAAAAGAATTGTACTGTAGCGTCCTAGTCGAAAATAAAGTCTAAAGTAGTATTTATAAATAGGGTCTCAATGTAATAATATAGATAAACAATTCAATAATATTTCTCACATTTTATCAGAGCTTCTAAGATTCAGAGAATCAAAGAGCTTCCACGACTGGCAGGCGGCTGCCAATGGTTATCTTAACAAAAGTAGAGCTAATGATATATGCATGAACCACATATTCAGGGGAAGAAAACTCAGCCAAACAGATCACTGTGCGTCAATTTTTGGTGACTTTCTAGGGTAGGGTGCTTATTTATACTATGATTTCAGAATGAATGCAAGATCCTTTACATCAACATTATGTCACCCCCAACTAAGGAATTTGGTCTGGGCATCTTCTTAGCATGATGTGCACCTGATGTCTCATTTTTCAGTCATTCATTGGTCATCATTGACCTACGCAAAAAACTGAAATTGTCAATTTATCAGGACATGTAACGCCACTCGAGAAACATCCTGAAAGCCTTTAAGAGGGATTTACAGAGACCCAAGTAAGAACTCTTGCTGTGAAAGATAAGTTGCTTGGTTCTGGTAGATTGAAAGGAGAACTAATCGTTAAGTAATTAGATAAGCCTGGAGTTTTCTTTTGTTCTCGGCCGTCGTATGACGATTATGCCATGCCCATTGCCACTGCTATTGAGATTAACAACACTGTCAGTGGTGCACTTCATTTTATAGCTTCAAATAATGATTCTGAAGTTAGACATTTTGATTTGGAGAAATTTCTACTGTCTAACCATTTCCAATTTCCCTAGCCAGTGATGTCATCTTGGAGTTAGAGATTGCCATCAGGGCTGAGTGATGTATAAATCTCTAACTCCAGAATCACTGTTTGAAGCTATAAAATGAAGTGCCCCACTCACAGTGTTGTTAATCTCAATACCAGTGGTAATAGAATCATCAGCATACGTCGGTGAGAACAAAAGAAAACTTCAGGCTTATCTAAATACTTGACGATAAGTTCTCCTTGCAGTCCACCAGTAACAAGTAACTTATCTTTCACAGCAAGAGTGCTTACTAGGATCTCTCTAAATCCCTCTGAAAGGCTTCATATTAGTGATATCATCTTGATCATTGCCGGTGGTAATGATAACATCAAGGTAAATAACCATCTTGATCATAGATTTGGTGCAAAATATCGATAAAACACAGAGTGATCAGTTTCACTACGAGTTATGCCAAATTCCTAAATTACTGTCTTGAACTTCCCAAATCATGCTCGAGAAGATTGTTTCAGACCATAGATTAACATGCGCAATCGACATATAAGGCTACTAGACTCCTCCGAGCAACAAAATTAGGTGGTTGCTCCATATAGATCTCTTCCTCAAAATCACCACGCAGTAAAACATTCTTAATGTCCAAATGATGAAGAGACTAATAACGAATGACATTCATAGATAGAAAAAGAACATATGTTATCCTAGTCTCGAGAGAGTTAGTGCCACTATAATTTAAGCCCAAATACCGAGTATACCCTTTGCCAACAAGGCGAGCCTTATCAACTTGACTATCTAGACCAATTTTGACTGCATAAATCCAACAACAACCAATAGTAGATTTACCTACAGGAAATGAGACAAGCTCTCAAGTACCACTCATACGTAAAGCAAAACATCTAAAATGCAACGAACAAAAACTTCATGAGAAACCAAGCTACTATACCATTTGATATACCATAACAATAAGTTTCAAAAGAACACTAATATATATCATAGAGAAGATTAAGATTCGGGATTGCATGAAGTTGATCAAAAACTTAATATAAGGGAAAATTCTTGTATCCTGAGGGCTGAGACAGAAATACTTGTAGTCTAGTTATAGAAAGCTCACGGTTGGAAGATAATCACAGAATCGGCAAAGGATCCCAGTTTATTAGCCAATCGCGATAAAAATCAAGACATTCCCTTGATTCCACATATCTCACACCTTCGTCTATTTGATACGATAACGAACTTCTCCAAAACCACGGTATTCTTTAATAAAAAGTTTGAAAGTTTGAAAAGCTTCTTGAGATGCTCCTTCATGCAAACCCCAGAGGAGATGACCATCTTAACATTCATTAGGTTGGAAAAAACAACGCTTGAAATATATCTCTGCCAACCAATACTATCATCTTTGACCAAATATTTTCTCTCAAAATAGCACCTGGAATCATCAAACTGGAGACGAAGAGTATAGTCAGGACTAAATACAAACCAGTCTAATGGAAACTGAACTAAAGTGACAAAAAAATTTCAAAACCAACAGATATTTGTGGTGCTTGGAAAATGATTATGATGGTCATGTGTATCATAAATATTTGTGGCATAGGTATCCGCAATAAAAGTGTGATAGTGCAACAACCCTTTTCATTTCAGAGCCCATTTACCACAAAGAAAGCAAGAAGACAAGCCATATTAAAGTGTAGCTTTACAATTACAAAAGCAAAGCTTCTTAGTGATAATTTAGGATATATTTGAGTTCTCATTCAAAAACAACTTGTGGGGAGGAGGACAGAGATGCTAAAACTTCATTAAAAGAAAAGATGTAAAAAGAAAAGAAAAAGTTCCAGAAAGTTACAAGCTGATTTTTTATTGCTATGTTGAGTGTCTCCACAAGACGTGAGGCTCGCAAAAGGCCAGCTGCCCCATACAAATTAAAATTTTCCAAATGCGACTCCAGTGCTAGATGTTTGCATTCCAATTCTGGAATAGGCACCTCTTTGAACTGCAATATGCATAGGACCTGGTGCAGTAATCCCAATGAAACTATTAAACAATGGAGAACGCAATAAAGAAAGCACTTCACTACAAAGAGATAGTGTTGTAACAAATCTAACAAAAGTTCTAGTTTCGGTTGGTGAAATTCATGCATTTCTTTTTCCCTGAGGTAGCTTTTCTAGTTGGTGATGCTCAAAGAACAGATCACATAAACAATGTTATGAAAGAAGCCTGGATTATTGTCATTAGGATCGCAGTTGTCACTCACGAAAAATTAGATTCACTTTATTGGCCATAGTGCATCAATTTTGTCAACAAAGTAAGTCAAAGAAAAGACAGGATTTGGAGAACAACACAATTATACTTCCCATCCATTGGTAGTGAAGAAAAAGAAGATATAAGAAAGGTTGTGACAGCAGGAATGTAAATCCAAAGACTTCCAAGCCATATGCCAAGTAACTAACAAATGATAAAGTTATAAACTGAATCAGCAGAAAAAACTGAGACTTCAAGAGGGGCGGGGGAGAACTTTATGGTGGTGATGGAAATGACTTGCTCTGAATTTTCTAGCAGCCGCATTAACGGAAGGATAAAAATTGGTAAAAGATTTGACCTAATAATGACCTAAACTTCAACTAAAGAAAATTAACAGCATTGTAAGCCTCAATTACAGACTGTTAAAATTATTTGAGGTAGACAAACAATGCAGACCTCTTTCTTCCAAGTAAAGAGCCTAAAAGAGAACCATTTCACAATCAAAGTTTGATGCTGTTGACAAAGCAAGGAAGAACCATTTAATTACAACTTAAAAGAAATTCGCAATGCACATGCAAAACATCTAAAATGTAACAAACCAAAACTTCATGAGAAACCAAGCTACTATACGATTTGATATACCATAACAGTAAGTTTCAAAAGAACAATAATTAATAACATAGAGAAGTTTAAGATTAGCGATTGTGTGAAGTTGATCAAAAACTTAGTATAAGGGAAAATTTCTTGTATCCTGAGGAAAAAAATACTTGTAGTCTAGTTATAGAAAGCTCACTCGTGATAGGTAATCACAAACTCAGCAGAGGATCTCCGATTACTAGCCAATCGCGATAAAAATCGGGACACACACTTGATTCGACAAATCTCACACCTTCGTCTTTTTGAAACGATAACAAACTTCTCCAAAACCACTTCATTCTTTAACAAAAACTTTGAAAGTTTGAAAAGCTTCCTGATATATTCCCATTTGAGATGCTCCTTCATGCACATCCCAGAGGAGATGACAATCTCAACATTCTTTAGGTTGGGAAACACAAAGCTTGAACTATAACTCTGCAAATCAATGCAATCACCTTTGAACAAATATTTTCTCTCAAAATAGCACCTGGAATCATCAAACTGGAGAAAAAAAATGTAGTCAGGACTAAATACAAGCCAGCCTAAAAATATGATTTTCACAGTACGTCTGGTGCAGAAATATTTCAAAACTAACAGACATGAATGGTGCTTGGAAAATGTTTATGTGTATCATAACTATTTGTGGCATAGGTATCCGCAATAAAAGAGTGATAGTGCAACAATCCTTTCGTTTCAGAGTGCCTTTGCCACAAAGAAAGCAACAAGACCAACCACATTAAAGTGTAGCTTTACAATGACAAAAGCAAAGCTTCTTAGTGATAATAAAGGATAAATTTGAGTTATCCTTCAAAAATAATTTGCAGGGAGGGGCAAGAGAATTAAATGAATAGATGTAAGAAGAAAAGAATAAGTTCCAGAAAGTTACAGGCTGATTTTCTATTTCTATGTTGAGTGTCTCCACAAGAGGCGAGGCTCGCAAAAGGCCAGCTGCCCCATACAAACTAAACTTTTCCAAATGCAACTCCAGCGCTAGATGTTTGCATTCCAATTCTGGAATTGGCACTCCTTTGAACTGCAATATGCATAACCAGGTGCAATAATCCCAATGAAACTAGTAAACAATGGAGAAAGCAATAAAGAAAGCACTTCACTACAAAGAGATAGTGTTGTAACAAATCTAACAAAGGTTCTAGTTTTGGTTGGTGAAATTCATGCATTTTACATCCTGAAACTGTCTGCTAAAATTCAATCCGAGAAAACAAGGACTGTAGTTTTTTTTTAGAAAGATCATGTAATTTTAATAACTTGACACCAAGTTATGTACAATTAAGCAAAAGTATCCATGTTTGGCTATGCAGGGCACTAACGACAAACATCACCAACCTGAGTGAACAAAGTTCCAAATGTTAATTCAGTTGCATGACATAGCTTTTGAAGGTAATCTTGGACGAGGGTCTTAAAACCTTCATTATAGTCCCTGCAACTGTCTTCCATCTCTTCATCAGAATCTAGATAATTGTTAATTATGGTATATTTGGTAAGTGTAGATATGAGAATATTCCCTAATCCCTTTAATTAGGCAGCTAGGAGATTGTGTAATATTTTATTATCTTATTTCCTTATTTAAATTATCTGTTAATAGCTATTTAATCCCATCAACTTGAGGGAATGACCAATCAGTTCAATTCTCAATATCTCTTCTCCTTCTCCTTCTCCTTCTCCTTCTCTTCTTCTTCTAATTTCTCATGGTATCAGAGCCATTGGTTTTTTAGCCCTCTTTCTGAATGTTCTTCTATTTCAGTAACAGAAATTGAAAAAAAAACAGAGGGATTGATCAACTGGTTGCTAAATCAACCATATCAGAAATTGTCAAGTCTCATCTCTCTCTTTCTCCAATACTTCTTTCCGTGACAAAAAATAGGCTCATAATGGATGGATCATCTCAATCTATCACTTTAACGGGAGCAGACTATAATGACTATCTTCAGTATCAAACATCAAGGCAACAATCATCAACTGCTTGCACAATACAACCTGGAAACTCCTTTGCTTATGTCGCACAGTCTTCGGATTCTTGATTCTGGTGCTTCTGACCATATTTCTGGTAATAAAAACACTTTCTCTACTCTTACTAACCCTTCTACCCTCTCTACTGTTACTTTGGCGAATGGATCAAAGACGATTGTAAAAGAGATAGGTATAGCTCATCCTCTGCCTTCCATACCTTTAAAATCAGTCCTTTTTGCACCTGAATGTCCATATAATCTTATTTCCATTAGCAAATTAACAAAAAACCTGAAATGCGCAGTAACCTTTTTTGATGATTTTGTTCTTGTGCAGGATCGGAGTACGGAACAGGTGATTGGAAAAGGACATGAGTCACAGGGATTGTACCTACTCTCTATCCCAACACCACATGTTGCTTTCACTTTCACTGTTTCTTCTGAATTGCTCCATAGTCAATTGGGTCATCCAAGTCTCTTGAAATTGCAAAAGATGGTCCCCAATTTATCTAGTCTATCTTTGTTAGAATGTGAGTCATGTCAGCTTGGCAAGCACACTAGTGCCTCTTTCCCAAAACGCAACAATAATAGGGCCACCTCTATGTTTGAAATCGTTCACTCGGATATATGGGGTCCAAGTCGTGTCAGTTCTTCCTTAGGCTTTCATTATTTTGTTACTTTTATTGATGACTATTCTCGATGCACGTGGTTATTTTTAATGAAAAATAGATCTGAGCTATTCTCTATCTTTCAGAAATTTCATGCTGAAATTCGCAATCAATTTGGTATTTCCATTAAGAAGTTAATTAGTGATAATGCCCGAGAATACTTCTCTACTTCTCTCTCTTCTTTTATGTCATCCCAGGGCATATTGCAATTGTCTTCTTGTGCACATACTCCTCAACAAAATGGATTTGCTGAGCGAAAGAATAGACATTTAATTGGAACAGCCGAACATTGCTCATTCACAATCATGTCCCTTTACGTTTTTGGGGTGATGCTGTTATTACTGCTTGCTATTTAATCAATCGCATGCCTTCATCTGTTTTGCAGTACCAGAGTCCTCACTCAATCCTCTATCCGGACCAAAATTTGTTTCCCCTTCCTCCACGTGTGTTTGGTTGCACCTGTTTTGTTCATAACCTTACCCCCGGAAAAGATAAAATTCGGCACAAGGCTTTTAAATGTGTCTTTCTTGGGTATTCTCGTCTACAAAAAGGTTACAAATGCTTTGATCCCTCTACCAATAAGTACTTGATCTCTGCAGATGTTACTTTTTTCGAGACTTCTCCGTATTTTTCTCCTAATACGAAAAATCAGAAGGCCATAGTTGTCCTTCCCATTCCAACTATTCTAACCCCAGCTCCACCTCCAAATCTTAAGGTCTATTTCCGAAGACCTCAACCTCTACCTCCTGCTAAACTTGCTAATCCAGTTGGTATTTCTAACTCTGATACAGGTGCACAAAGCAATCTTGGTGACTCATTACCTGCTCCAACAATGTCTTCTACTTCGGTCGAGCACTTATCCGATGATCTTCCCATTGCTCTTCGCAAAGGTACTAGAACTACTGCCAATCAGACTCCCATTTATTCTTATTTAAGTTATCATCGTTTGTCACCTACATAGCATGCCTTCCTTACTAGCTTATCATCAGTCAAAGTTCCTAAGACTGTGGCAAAAGCACTGGTTCATCCAGGTTGGCGTCAAGCTATGATTGAGGAGATGACTGCTTTGCATGATAATGGTACTTGGGAGCTTTTTCCTTTACTGAAGGTGAAGGCAAAACCACAGTTGGTTGTCGTTGGGTATTCATAGTTAATGTAGGTTCAGATGGAGCCATTGATCGTCTCAAAGCAAGACTGGTTGCTAAGGGATACACTCAGATTTATGGCATCGATTATGGAGATACTTTCTCACCAGATGCCAAGATGGCTTCTATCCGTCTTCTCATCTCTATGGCAGCAATAAATCATTGGCCCCTTTTTCAACTGACATCAAAAATGCATTTCTACATGGAGAACTTGCTTAAGAGGTATATATGGAGCAACCACCAGGGTTTGTTTCTCAAGGGGAGTCTAGACTAGTTTGTAAACTTTGTCGATCCCTCTATGGTCTCAAGAAGTCTCCCAGAGCATGGTTTGGTCATTTTTGAGCTGTTGTCCAACAGTTTGGAATGATCCGAACAGAAGCTGATCATTGAAGTGGCACAATCTGACCATGGTATTGCTATTGCTCAAAGGAAATATGCCTTAGATATTTTGGAAGATGCTGGTATGTTGGATTGCAAACATGTGGACAGTCCAATGGATCCAAATACTGAGCTTATTCCAGGATAGGGGAGCCTCTAAAAGATCCTAGCAGATATCGGAGACTTGTTGGCAAACTCAACTATCTTACAATCACACAACCAGACATCTCATTTGTTGTTAGTGTAATTAGCCAGTTTTTGCAATCACCTTGTGATAGTCACTGAAATGCAGTGATTCGCATCCTGCGATATATCAAAAGCTCTCCAGGACAAGGTTTATTGTATGAAGATAAGAGACACACCAACGTTGTTGGATATTCTGATGCAGATTGGGCAGGATCTCCTTCTGATAGGCGGTCCACTTCAGGTTATTGTGTTCTAATTGGAGGCAATCTAATATCTTGGAAAAGTAAAAAGCAAGATGTCGTAGCTAGATCAAGCACAGAGGCAGAATATCGAGCTATGGCACTAGCTACGTGTGAGCTTATATGGTTGAGACAACTCCTCCAAGAATTGAAGATGGGAGGAGCTGAACCGATGACATTGATTTGTGATAACCAAGTTGCACTACATATCGCTTCTAATGCAGTGTTCCATGAAAGAACGAAGCACATTGAGATAGATTGTCACTTCATTCGAGAGAAGATTAAGTCGGCATACATCACCACAAATTTTGTCAACTCAAAAGATCAACTGGCGGATATTTTCACAAAATCACTCCGAGGATCTAGAATTGACTATATTTGTGGCAACTAGGAGCATATGACTTATACACTCCAGTTTGAGGGGGAGTGTTAATTATGGTATATTTGGATAGTGTAGATATGAGAATATTTTCTAACCCGTTTAATTAGGCAGTTAGGAGATTGTGTAATATTTTATTATCTTCTTTTCTTATTTACATTATCTGTAACAGCTATTTAATCCCATCAACTTGAGGGAATGATCAATCAATTCAATTCTCAATATCTCTTCTCCTTCTTCTTCTTCTTCTTCTTTTCTTCTTCTAATTTCTCAATAATCATCCTCAAAATCTTTAATACATATAATGTCGAAAGTTATCTTAGCATTAACCACAGAGGATACATCAACAAGACTACACTTGAAATCATGAAAATCATGCGAAAGTTCCAAATGCTGAAGATACGGGGCACAAATTTCAAATGAGTGATCACTTTCACCACCATCATCCACCCAATAACCTTCCAATTTCAGGCTTTTTACCTTTAACGAATTAATTTCCAGGCGACGAAAACCCCCAACACTATTGAATACTATAGTTTCCAACGCAGGACAGCCTGAGAGCAAGTTATTAATTTCGGCATCCACTACCACCATTCCCTTCAATTTTATAGTCTTTAGAGACTTCCAGGCTATAACAATATCAGAAACCAATGAACTTTTCACAAGATGTAATGTTATCAAAGACGAACAAGTGAAGAAAGCTTGAGGCAGTATGTAAAGAGGATCAGAATAGAGTACAACATGTTGCACATTTTTTTTAACAGCAAAAGTAAACCATTGACTGACTTGAGACTTGTGCTTATAGAGGCTACTGCAGTGAAGCTCAAACTTGTCAATTTTGGAAGCAGTGGAATGAGACAATACATAGTCAACAAATGATCGGAATCCTTTGCTTCTTTCCCAAAAGCGCTTAGGAGAGAAAATGAAGGTATCAAGTGAAGTCCAGAGATACTGCCACCTTTTAGAGAGAATACATGTTGTGAATGCTTCCTCCATCGGAAAAAGGGAGAGAATTTGAAGCACAAGTGAGTCCGGCAACTCACTGATACGATCGTCTAAGGTTTCTCCCGCCATGATTTTGTGTTTTGTGTTTCCAAACTTTTCCCTAGTATATATTTGACTGACCTAAAGAAAACAGCTCATGTTCTATTGAACAGTTTAGTTTGGTTCAAAACCAAATAGAAATCGATAATTCGAATAAAAAAAAGTTATTGGTTTATGATAGTGGGTTGTTGGTTTAGCGGTTTCGATAAGGATTTTGATGTTATTTTTTTATCAGGTTATTAGTTTTTCACGGTTTGAAATTTTTTCTTAATAGGTTAACTGATAACCCAATAGTAAATTATATAATTATATTTATATCATTTGGTATATAAAGTCCTTGACGTAGACTTTAGTTTCATACTTATTCTTGGTTATTTAACAATGTGACAGTGTTTGCTTTTGGAAAAAGATGTAATATGTCAACTCATGTGCATGGTTTTTTTGGTTTGTTACATTGTTTCTAAGCGGTTTTCAATTATTTTTTGTGTCAAATCTTAATGGTTAAACTGATACTTAACCGATAACAATCAATAACCGATAAACCAATATCTTAATGATTTTATAACAGTTTAGCATGTCTATAAATCGATAACCG
Source organism: Solanum appendiculatum (assembly GCA_018342035.1). Lineage (NCBI taxonomy): Eukaryota > Viridiplantae > Streptophyta > Magnoliopsida > Solanales > Solanaceae > Solanum > Solanum appendiculatum. The sequence continues at coordinate 72,916 of JAGDQO010001664.1, forward strand.
ACAAATCGAACAAATATACTTCAAAATCAAACCGAATCAAACCGAACCATACACAACCTTACCCTATATAGTATATAGGATTAGCCTTCAATTAATTAAGGTATACACTTAGTAGGTGTTTAGCTATGTTTCATTTGAAAATTCAAAAGAATTATTTTAGTTTTCAAAGTGAAAATTACGGAAAGTTCAACTCCATAAAAAAAAATCATGATCAAACACCACCTTTGTAGAGTGTATAAGGATAGCAGTGAATAGAGCGTACTAGTAATGTTGAGAATATTTCTTATTTATTATATGGTTTGGTGTATTAAGGATTGTTTTGTTCTAAGTCAAGCTTATCCATGTATTAATAAGTATTGTATCGCTAACACCATCTTCAATCCAACATTATTTTAGTGTGTGAATAGTGTCACACAAAATTTGGTGTGATACCAAATGGTATTGACATCATTTTAGTATAAAATTTGGTGTTATAGGTTGGAGATGCCCTAATACCATGATAGTTATTTATTAATTATACACCCTATAATACTCAAAAAAGTGTTACATAAGCTGAAAATCCTACCAAACAAAGTATTGAATAATACCTTGACTAATACATGTATTAGATTTTCTAATACATTTTACCAAACGATCTCTTAGTTGTTAAGAGTTATGCAAGTATTAATAGGAATTAACTATGCATATATTAGCTATTCCACCTTCTATGTTGCACAAAATAATACATATATTTTTTCTTACCTTATACATGTATTAGTTATGCAGATTTTGTAAATTGCGAACAAAATACCGTATTAATTTATGTATGAATAACTTACCTCCTACCCAAGTATCAAGCACAATAATAGATTTAATATCGACATAACTCACTCCAACACAAGCTACAAACAAACGACCCTAACAATTTCAGCATCTAAGCTAGTTTGAATGCTATATTCACTATTCAGTATTTTATTCATCAAAAAGAAACAGAGGCGTTTCCAGGATTTTGAGATGGGTGCACTATTACGAAAAGATGGATCTAATTAAGATATAAATTTGATCGATTTGACATTTAGATTCTTATCACCAAAAACCATTAAAATTTTAAAATTATAGGTCCAAAATTATTGTTTATCTATCCAAACCACTTAGAGAGGTGTTACCCAAATTTAGATAGAAAAATAAAACTAGATAAAAGATTCATATTTCTAACCTCACTTAGATAGGTGCACCCAATCATCATCGCACGACATTATATGATACTTTGAGTATGGGTTCATTCACACATCTATATTTAAATATTTTTTAAAAAATATAACACTACTATATATGATTTCGGGAGGGGAGCATGGGTTCACGTGAACCCCGGTGACCTTCTCCTGGATAAGCTTATGGAAAGAAAGCTGGAATAAGTCAAAATTTGAGAGGAAAAAATAGTACAAATGTTCTTTACAAACAACCACCATCTTCAAATACCATTTAAAATCATACTAGGTGTACTTGTATGTATCTCATCAGAAAACAGTAAGCCTGAAACATGAAGAAGAAGAAAACTAAAACAGAGGAAAAAGCACATTGGACTGACGAGGGAAGGGATATCCCAGTTCCATGACATGTCAATTTGAGGTGCATTGACAATGGTTATGATATGATCCTTGCAGAAAGTGACTCTAAGCTTTTGGTTGAATGTGTGAATGATCTCAACCAAACTCCTTGGAGAATTCTTACAGAAGTATCTAACTTGAAAGCCCAGATGGAAAATACTGGTTTCATCCTCCAACACTGTTATAGAGGGGCAAACAAAGTAGCCGACAAGCTAGCTTCCTTAAGTTTTGCACAATCCCACAATCAGACATATGAAGCCTATGTTGACCTGACCTGCCCGCCGAAGTAAGAGGCCTTATGACTATGGACAGATGGAGTCTAGCTAATTGGAGACTTATTAAAAAGAAGAAGAAAGAGCTATCTTGGGAACCACCTTGAGATTGGCATGTCCCTACTAGTGTGTACAGAAAGTAGGTACCTTATGTAAGAATTGGTTTTGGTTGAATTGTATAACCAAGAAGAAACTCTAGCTTATGCATTTACATCATCCATCTATGGACAGTGAACTATCCAATCTTATTAGGGAGAAGTAAGTCACCTGTATACTCCCTCAGATCACTGTGTACATTTGCTGGAAGATGAACAAAATGCAGAAATCTATTGTTAAAAAAAGATTGAGGCTTCCATTGCCGAAGATAATTTTCTTTAGAACTTTGCTTTGTTTAAAAATAAAAAATAGAAAACCTTTTCAACCAGCAAACTCCACTCAAATGTCATCATCCTAAATTTTCAACAACCTAACCCAAGCTTTGCAACCATAAAGTTGCTACAAATGAGCATAAGAGTCACAAGTTACATTATCAGCTGTGTTTCCACAGAAAAAATTCACAGCCCCTTGTAAGCTGTCCAAACAACTAAATTCTGCCCGAAGAATGGAGAATAAAGTGAATCAAGCAGATAGATCAACCCAGACATTCGTATCATGACCTTGATGTCAAATACAAAGATTCAACAGCAATGTAAGCCTGAATCACAACTGCATAAGAATTTGCTTTTATCTGCCACAACTGCTAAAAATTATTTGGGATAAACAAACGATGCAGACCTCTTTCTTTCAAGAAAAGGGGATCATTTCACAATCATAGACCTTGATGATATTGACAAAGCAAGTTGGCAAAACACGACATTTCATGCAGCTAATAATCATAACAAGTGTGTCTCGTCTGCTCATCTTAATAGTTCTAGGAAAACAAGAGTTGCAGGAAATCTCAATGCACATGTACAACATAAAAAATGCAACAAACTATCACAACACTTAGTATGCCATAAGGGTAAGTTCAAAAGGGTAGTAACTAGTTACATAGAGAAGTTGAAGATTCATATATAATTACATAAGCAGCATATCCAAAACTCAATACAAGGTGACATTTCTTGTACGAGAGACAGCAAACTACTAGAAGTCTAGTGATGAAAAGCTCACTTCTGGAAGATAATTGCACAATTGGTGGAGGATCTTGGGCAACCTAACAAGTTCTTCACCAATAGAAATAAATAGTGTGACACACAGTTCATCGAACATATCTCGCACCTTCTTCTCCTTAATTTGATAACGAACTTCTCCAAAACCGATGCATTCTTTAAAAGAAATTTTGAAAGTTTGGAAAGCTTCTTAACATAGATCCAATTGATATAGTCCTTCAAGCACATCTCGGAAGAGACAACAATCTTTACTTTCTTGAGGTTGGGAAATGCAAAGCTTGAAATCCAACTCTGCAAATCAATATTATCTCCTTTGGCCAAATCTCGTAACTCGAAGCGGCAACGGGAATGATCAAGCTGGAGATAAAATATAATCAGGACTAAGTTCAGGTCAGCATATTGAAAAAAATGAAAATGTCTGGTACAAAAGAATTTTGGAACCAACAATTTAATGGTACTTTGGGAATGATTAAAATAGATATTCCTAACATAAAAAATATGGAGTCAGCATGAAGCTTTATGGTACATAAGCCAAATCATCTTACTAACAATTAAGGATATATTTGGATTATCCTTCAGAAACAACTTCCAGAAAGAAGGAATTGTCAGAGCTTCATAAAATGAACAGAGGTAAAAAGAAGATAAAGGCAACAAAAAGTTACACTCATAGCTGATATGTCTATGTTGAGCGACTCAGCATGAGGCGAGGCTCGCAAAAGGCCAGCTGCTCCATACAAATTAAACTTTTCAATATGCAACTCCAGCGTTAAAGATTTGCACTTCAATTCTAGAATCAGAACTCTTTCCAACTGCAGCATGCACAGGACCTGGTGCAGGAATGTCAATGAACCTAGTAAAGACTGGAGAAAGAAATAAAAATAAAAAGAAAGTACTTCACAGCAGAGAGTTCAGTGAGATATCTTTTGCCGGTATGGTAAAAGAAGTAGCGGACATCAAAAAGTTGACAAAAGGATAGGAAAAGGACTCAATTTTTGTAATTAATCAAGTTGATTTTGTGAAATTTGTGCAAAGGTCTCGATTGTGTAATGTTTACTTCCTGCAAATCGTTTGCTAAGCAGCTAAAGATCAATCAGAGAACGTAAAACTTTTGAGTTAAAAACAAACCTCTGTCAACCAAGTTCCCATTGTTAACTCGGTTGCACAACTCAACTTTTGAAGATAATCTTGGACGAGGGTCCTAAAAACTTGATGATAGTCACGACAACTGTCTTCCGCATCATCAAATTCATTAACAGCCATAGGGAAGAGGTCTTTGATACATATAATGTTGAAAGTAAGCTTAGCACTAACCACGGAGGACACGTCTATAAGCCTACACTTGAGATCATAAAGATCTCCTACAATTTCCAATTGTTGAAGATACGGGGCAATAATTTCCAAGGAATGATCTCTTCCATCAAGAGGGAACCAATACTTTTCCAACTTCAGTCTCTTCAATTTTGAAGACCTAATGTCCAGGCGACGAATACCCCCAACATCAATTATTGTTCTCTGGACTTTTTATCAATATGTAGTTTCCAAAGCAGGACAGCCTGACAGCACATTCACAATATGTTCATCCCACAACCCAAACGACTCGAAGTGTATGCTCTTCAGAGACTTCAAGGCAAAAACCACTTCAGGACCAAACCAACAATTTGAGAATACTCAATTTATCAAAGATGAACAGGTGCAGAAAGATTCAGGCAACGTGCAACTGCCAAACTCACCATTCGAAGTTAATAAAACATCTTCCACATTTTTTTCAACAGCAAAACTAAGCCACCTGCTCATTTGCGAGCTATGCATATGAGCTTCAAGCGAGTTCCATAAATATGGGGGAGTGCAGTCGAGCATAAACTTTTTAATTTTGGAAGAGACGGTATGATCTAATACATAGTTAACAAAAGATACGAAATTTTCTGTTATCCTCTCATAATGTCTACAAGTTAAATTGATGTTATAAACAATAGTCCAGAGATACTGCCACCTTTTAGAGAGAATACATGTTGCAAATGCATCCCTCATCGGCAGAAGAGAGAGAATCAAAACAAGGAGGTAGTCTGGCAACTCACTGATACGGTCATCTAGGGCTTCTTCAACTACAACCACTCTCTGATTCTTCGTCGATGGAGGATTTATCAGATTACTTCCGAAGCCGGAAGAAACCATGATTTTGGTTCCAAATGGATTTGAAACCCTCACTTTCAAACTCTTCACTGTGGACCAATTTGGTTTCTGTGTTTTTTCCGCTTTCTAAATTCCAACAAATGGACAACTCCCTTTTCCTGAAATAAAATTGTAACCGATGCAATGTACAAGAGATATAAATACAAAGAACTTTGCTAACACCAATTATCTGCCTTGATTTACAAAAATAGTTCTCTCAAGCTATTTATTATTTTAAAAGTTTAAGATAAAATTAATTATACTTATTTCATTTTATCCCAAGTAATATTTGTTATGAAGTTTAATTATAGAGTGATGACACATAAATAGAGTAATTATTATTGAAGAGAGATTATATTCTCAAAACATAAATAAGGGTAAAATAATCAAAATTCTACCTAATTAGTATTGTTTTCTTAAGTGATGTATAAAAGAGTTACACGATTGATAATTTGAGATAGTGGGAAAATCTATTTCTTCTCACATTTGATATGACTTTACTTGGCTATTAGTATTAACTTTTTGACTAGTACTCCTTTACTTACTTTATATTCCTTCTTTCATGATGTGATACTTTTTAAAAAAGAAATTATCTCTTTATTTTAATTTATGTGACACATTTTTTTACAAATTTATTGAAAAGAATATCACAATTTTATAATTAGAAATAATTGTAACTTAATTTTTTAAATCTTTAATGAAATAATTTATAGTCACACATATATTTAATGTTTGTTTTAGACCACAAATTTAGAACAAAATTTCCTTTCTTTCTTAAATTTTGTGCCGGTACCACATAAATTGGGACTGAGGAAGTAATATATGTTGCCCATAACTCAGATCTCTTCCTTTTTGCCCATAAAATCTTTTGACCAAAGTAAGGACTATACAAGTACACGGTTTCATAGTTGCAGGATAAATTTGCCAAAGATGAGAGTAACGCCTATTAAATTTCCTCTTTCTAGCTTTTTCTTGTGTAATATCATGTTAGTTACATCGTCTAATAAGAGAAACTTCCTTACAAACTAAATCATATAGTCATTGGTAATTACCCAACTTAACTTAATAAATGGTGATAATTGAAAAGACCTATAGTTAACTTCAATAATAAAGATAAAAACTACATTAAAATTTTGAAACCCCTAATATTATAAAATAATAATGTTAAATTCTCTTTTTAACTTTAAGAAAGTAATTTTGAGGAATTCTTTTTAGTAAAAAGAAGAAAATAAAGAATTTGTTCGAAAGAAAAAGATAAATTAAAGAGAAAATATCAAAAAAGGATAATAAATACATTTCTCCGCATAACCTCCCAACACCTACCTTTGGATTTGATGGTGGACATGCACAATGATTAAAATAAGCAAGATAGGTTCACCACTATTTAGATTGAACAAAGGAATATAAGCATCGCAATGGAAATTACCTTTTCTTTGCTTCCAGCACTACCAACAACATAGCAACCCAGCATCTTTGCAAATTGCCCAATGAGCAGACCAACTGCTCCCGAAGCAGCTGAAACAGTTCAATAAATGTGCTTCGCAACATGATCATACAACCCTCCTCACCTACTCATAAGGTATAGTAAGAATTCAATAAAAGGAACAGAGGTCTGGTATCAACTTTCCAATGATCAATTTGGTATAGTAATGACCTTTCTAGTCGATTTACTAACTCATACATGAGATTCTTTAAGACAACTTAATTGTGCAGGAACTATTGACAAGCACAGACATGTAAAAGCATGGCGAACATGATAAAAATAAGAAAAAGGAAAAGAAACACAATAAAATTTTAAGTGTAAATTTAGTTTAAAATTTATTTACCTTTTAAAAGGAAAGTAAGACACTTAAAACAATTTCTTTTTCTCCTTTGGTGGCAGACCTATTCTAATTAACAGTGTATGAGATTTCTTGCCCACTTATACTATGTTTTTGGGCTTAGATGGATACACCATTGCATCTCCACTGTCAAACTTTTTCTATCATCATAAATGGTTTACCAATAGTTTTCTGTGTGACACATGTGTGACACAGAAAGAATTGAAGCAAGGGGATCCACTATCTCTTTTGTTTACTATGGTGATGGAAGGATTGAGTAGGATATTAGCAACTGCAGAACATGGTTGGATAAAGGGTTTTAATCCAAGTGCGAGGAACCAGACATAGAGAAGATGCTTCACCTCAAAATGATTTTATTATTTTTTGCAGCAATGTCGGGGTTGCATATAAATTATGCAAAGAGTGTGATTTACCCTTTGAATGACACCCCAAACTTACAAGAAATTGCAGGAATATTGGGTTGAGTGTGATGACTTTTCCTACCATATACTTTGACCTCCCTCTTGGGGCCAAGCAACAATTACAACAATTTCGGATTATATTTTGGAGAAGTGTGAAAGAAAGCTCTCTGACTGGAAAAGAAAAAATCCCTCCCTTGGTGGCAGGCTTATTTTAATTAGGCATAATACATAAACATGACCCTTAACTTGGCGTTAGCTGGCAACTATGACCTTTAACTTTGGGTGTGCACAAGTAGGCACTTTAACTTGTATAAAATTGAACAAATAGACACATTCGTCTTACATGGCACCTACATGGCAATTTTGTGTCCTACGTGGCGTCCTACGTGATTATGCCATGTAGGACATGTGTGTCTACTTGTTCAATTTTATACAAGTTAAAGTGTCTACTTGTGCACACCCAAAGTTAAAGGTCATAGTTGCCAGCTGACGCCAAGTTAAGGGTCATGTTTATGTATTATGCCTTTTAATTAACACTGAATTAGTTTCCTTGCACAGTTATACTATGTATTTGTTTCCATTATCGACCTCCATATTCAAAAGGATGAACAAATTACAAAAGAGATTTCTTGAGGCAAGGAAATAGAGAGCATAAGACTTTCAATTTGGTAAGGTAGGAGAAAGTAACTATTGATTGGAAAGTTAAGTGGCTTGAACTCTTCACTTTCAGTGCCAGGCCCGTGTTGACACAACATTGGTGTGGGTATGGGATCTGTACCCGATCTGGTCAATCAATTTTGGGTACTTTGACCTAAATCGACCGAGAAATTCCATAATGATTCAATGATTTTTGTAATCAAAACAAAAGCTAAGGTGAAATTGAAGAAAATTGAATACCTTGTATATAGAAATTTCTTGCCTTGGTAGACAGAGTTACCTGTTATGGTGGGAGGTAGCAGATATCATGTGAAAATAGTTGAAGTGCACGAAAGTTGGTCCAGACACCACTGTTATCAAAAAAATAATCTATGTCCCTCCTTTTCCTTTTATCTCCTTCCAGGATTCTCCTCTTAATCATTATTTTCTCCTCAATTTTTCCACATAATATCTCATTTTAGGTTTTATAACTCTTTTTTTAGATGTTTGAATTATTTTAAAGAGAATCCACACACCTATATCCACACTTCAATCCATATGCCCGAATCTTAAAATTTAGATCATGAAGGATCCGACCTCTAGATCTGCACCCCATATCGAACGCCTGCACCCGAGTCTGAGCAACTTAGCTGGAAAGTAAGCTAGTCTCGGAGTGAAAAATCTGAATATTGCAGAGCTCCAGTCTATAACACAAATGGCTTTGGAGATTCAGCCAGAAGGAAGAAGCATTATGGAGAAAGGTCATTGAAGTAAAATATGGGATCCTAAATAGGATTACCAAACAATTTCAGTCACACCGTTCGTATAGCATCTGGAAACATATTAGGGACACTGGGATCTCTTTAAATCTAATACTTCTTTTCACACTGGCAATAGGAGGAAGACCAAATTGTGAATATGTCTGGCTTGGAAAATGTCACTAAAAAGCAATGTCCCATTCCCTTTCGTATCACTCAAAATCAGGATGCTATCATCTTGGACTGCTGGTCAGAACAGGACTGGGAGCTGGACAGTGTTTCATCTTTGCTTCGCCAGTTGCAAAGTCGCACTCTCCTACATTCCAATCCCCGACTCCTTAATGTGGAAAGGAGATTCAAAAGGAAGATTCACTGTAAAAGGATGCTATCAGCTCTTAAGAACTCTACTGCCATCATTCCCAATTGCCCATGGAAATGTATTTGGAGAAACAAGGCTCTGTTGAGAATGGAGTACTTCACATGGCTGGTGCCTCAGATACAATACTTAACTCAAGATAACCTTCAGAGAAGAGGTGTGACCATTTGTAACACAATGAGGATGTCAATCACCTTTTTATTCACTGTGCATTCACTAGATAGATCTGGGACTTTGTTCTGCACATTGCCGGGGTTAACTGGACAATGCCAAGCACGACAAAAGAAGTGCTCCAATGCTGGTATTTAAAAGGTCTGGGTAAGAAAAAGATGGAAACATGGAATACGGGAAGAAAGGGAATGCAAGGATTTCTGAAAGCAAATCAGAATCTGTAGTTAGTACAAAGTACAGAAGTTGATCCCAACTGTTTTGCTGGTGTAACATGGCAATTGCAAATGATATAGAGGCCACGATAGATTATTTGAGCTCATTACACAATATGTAATGTTGCTACCCCTTGTAAATTCCTCACAATACCTTCTGGTTGCTGCACAATTAATATAAAATCTTTTAACGATTAAAAAATAAAAACAAAAACACAATAGAATCATGTATGCTATAAGTTATAAGTACATGAACACGTTGTTTCCCCCTTAATCTTCACATCAGGTAGATAATCCACAATACAAGTGCATGCACATGGTTGCAATAAAGGAAAAAGTCAGACTCATGCTCATAACTCCTTGATGGAGTAAAACTGTTGGTGAAAATTACAAAAATACAAGATTACAATTGAAAATAAAAATGAAGAAAGTAAAATCTCTTCAGGCTGAGGTGCGGATATCTCGCTCTCTTTAAGGGGATTCAAGCCCACTGCAGCAAATGTTTTTCACCAGTCCAGCAGTAGTCCTTCTTGACTTGTCCCCTGATTTTCTTACCTTATTTGAATTTAATTTTTTCCTTAAAGAAAAGTCAAAGTATTACCATAAATACTTGAACTTTTTCTGAAAGGAAAATATATTTCTCTTCCATATTTGGTTATTCTTTTCTTAGAGAAAAAAGTCTGAAATCCTATAAATTGAATACCCCTCTTCTCATATCAAGAACACAATTGCATCCACAATGTAGACATTTAAGAGTTTAGTTTATGGGGAGATTTTCTCTCTACAGTTTAATGTTTTTATTAGTTTTTAATTATGTAGGCCGATTGGTCATATCATATAATAATATTATGTCTTTTAATGTGTCGTCTAATTTATCGTCATATGATTTGCAATTGTAAGCTTCCGCATGACGCCCTAATCACTTTCGAATCCAACAAGTGGTATCAGAGCACATGATTCAAAGATCTAATGGAACGAAGTTGAAGACAGGTTCAAGTGGTTTCAAATTAATTTGCAACAATTTGATGATAATGAAGATTTTTGTCTAACTACATGTGGAAAACAAGTTTCAACCATATTTTCAACATTCTTGTTGCTGCAATTTTAAAAATAAAAACAAAATATTTTTAAACCATTTTTAACCCATATATTTTAAACTTTATTTTTAACTATGGCAAGCAGCAGTAATGAAGATTTTGTGAAGAATAGGATTATCATACATTGAAGAAGGCGAATCAAGTTTTGACAAGAAAATCCAGCCAAAAGGGGAGATTTGTTAGGATTTTGCCCTGATTTTCTTATCTTATTTGAAGATTATTTTTTCCTTAAAGAAAAGTCAAAGTATTACCATAAATACTTGAACTTTTTCTGAAAGGAAAATATATTTATCTTCCATATTTGGTTATTCTTTTCTTAGAGAAAAAGTCTGGAATCCTATAAATTGAATATCCCTCTTCTCATATCAAGAACACAATAGCATCCACAATGTAGACGTTTAAGAGTTTAGTTTATGGGGAGATTTTCTCTCTACAGTTTAATGTTTTTTATTAGTTTTTAATTATGTAGGCCGATTGGTCATATCATATAATAATATTATGTCTTTTAATGTGTCATCTAATTTATCGTCATATGATTTGCAATTGTAAGCTTCCGCATGACGCCCTAATCACTTTCGAACCCAACACCCTCCAGGATACAACAGCCTATCACAAATATATAACTCAACAAACTCTGGACAAGAGTTGAGTCCAAAGCTCCACAAAAAGAACACCTCCCTTCAACTAATAAGAACTCTCTTTTTGACAAACTTTATGTACTCTATATTTTCTTGTGTGTGTAAAACAAATGAAGACCACCACTATATACAGTAGAAAAAATCTTCCTAGTAATGAATAGGAAGATAAATGGTTTGGAAGTTACATATGTTACAAGGTATAATGGAGGAATAAAGAGTGAAACATGATGTGGGCAACAAATGCCTCAACGTGCTGATGCAACTTGATGTGAGGCCAAAAATATATTTTCTTATCATTAGTTGCCTCATATTTATTATTTATATTTGTCCTTTTTTAGCATGAATTTTATGGATTGTGCTAAATAGTGTATTTTATTTGTAGGATTAAATTGGTGCAAAGTTGAAGAAGTTTGGAGCTAAAATGAATTAATTATGAAAGATTGAAGAAGGAAAATCAAGCAGGCAGCTTAATGGATTAAATTGAATATTATATTAATATTTATATATATGGAAAAGTGGGGCGAGGAAAGCAAATTGTGAGGCGGTTTCACGAGTAAAAGAAGGAGTTCAATTCCGTTTTGGTTTTGAGTTCCTAATTTGTTTTGGACTCAGTTATTTTATTCAGGGTTTTCTACATCTATAAATAGTCCATAGAAATAATTATTGAGGATACTGAGAAAGAGAACACTTTTGAGGGAAGACACTTTGTAAGGAAAAATTGTCAATACTTTTTAGGGTTCTTTTCTTCTTCTTCTTAGATATTAGTAGCTAAAGACCCTTGTTTTGGGGCTGCGGCCACGGGTAATTGTTGAACATCGATTGTTTTGAATTAATGTTGGTTATCGTTTAAATTACTTTTGTATTTTTGTTTTAGTATTTCACGCTTGATCACCATAGAAATAATTATATTGTCTATTCTTGGACTCGAGAGATAAAGAGGTAGATAGACCAAAGAATGCAAAGAGCTTGTTCTAACTTTGTCTAGATTCGTGTTCAGGAGTGACGCCCGGACGAACACCTCGCTTGGTTACGAAACAGGATGAAATATAAATGCTCGCCAATTAGGACTGCCTATCCCCGCTCAACGATGTAGTTAGACAGGTAGTTGGAGTAGGCGATTAGAGGTCGAGAGATCATGATCATAAAATCAACCCTGTAAATCAGTAATTTGATAACCTTAGTTAATTCATTGCATGAGATGCGATACATGAAACCCTATGCATTTTGCAGCCTTGGAATTGTCTCAATCACTGTAAGTTAAGCTTAGTATTTAATTCTTGCATTCTTTTAGTTCTTTTGATACTCTTAAATAAATAAATAATTAGACTAGTATAATTTAGTAAATAGTTAATTGACAAGTCCCTGTGGGTTCGATATTCCGATTCTTAAAGAGCAACTTATTACTTTTGCGAGCATGTACACTTGCGTGTGCAATTGGAAGCAACAAGTTTTTGGCGTGATGCAACTCAACGGACAAAACACACTACACAATTCAATATGTACTCACTAACTGCCAATGAAGAAGCAGTAAAGAAAAAGTCCACCAACGGCAGCAATGAATTGGTATTACTACCCATGTTCTCCAAATATTAACTAAGGCAAAAGGAATTGGTAACATCTATGCAGTAACTCCAAAATGGAGTAATGCACCAGAGAGTAATGCCATCAATATTCCCATTAACATTATCACATGAGAAGTCAACCAATGGCACCAACGGCAGAATCAATCAAAAAATTGGAAACGGCACTTTAGCATATAATAATATTAAAATGCCATAACAAAAACTCATAAAAAGCAGCATCAAGAAGACAGAGAAAATGTGAAAACAGTATGACTGGGAGATTGTAAGCATAATGGCCTTCCATGACATAATAGCCCAGTTTAGTAATCTAACTGGTGGGGAAGATAAGGTTATATGGAAGACTGGCAGCAAAGGTGTTTTCAGTGTCAATTCAGCTTACAAAGACATTAATTCTCCAAATGACAGGATGGAGTGTTGGCCATGGCAGATGATTTGGAGAACGAGGATTCCATACAAGGTAAATTGCTTCACATGGTTACTAGCAAAGGAATCTGTGTTGACACAAGAAAATATGAGGAAGAGAAAGTTTCAACTATGCTCAAGGTGCTAATTATGTGAGGAACAGGCAGACACAGTCAAGCATCTATTTTTGCATTATATTGAGAGAAAAACTCACCAAGGATTCCTGTATAGTATAAAAGAGGCACATCCTTGTCATGAATTTTAAACAGAGAGTCTGAGTAGCTGTTACAATTCTATACACCTCCCATCCAGTCATTCCCCAAACTAAGTCAGCCTTCTAGAAGTTTGAATCACCAGACTCCAAAACTTTAGCCACTCCACATCCCGTGATAGGCTATATAACATAAAAGAAAAGTTATGAAAAACATTATCATATGACAAACGGTTAATCACACAGAGAGAGTCAGCTCCTTTAACTCCGCTCTGTTTCATATTTCCAGTCAAACCATTCATAAACATCATACATAAGGAACAAACATTCAGTTTAGAGAATGAAGCTCACTTACCCTTGCGTTTCTAAAATCTAAGAGATCTTGAACAAGAAATGAAAAAGAAATAATGTTACATTTGAAATATTCGAGGTCTGCACATTTTGCTTGGGAATTCAAAACTCACTTGCATTTCATAGATAGTTATATCGGTACATTGTTCACGAAATAAGTAGAAAGCCTGTCTATTTCTGTTTCAAGCTATAAAATTGGAGGACAGGTGAGGCTAGCTCTAGTGGTAGAGCATCTCCACCATCAACCGGTAGGTTGAGGTTGGAGGTTTGAGTCACGTTGGAGGGTAAGTGGAACACTATTGATCCTCTTGATGGGTTAAAAAAAAAACACAAAAAAGTAACAAGACCTTGTAGTCCGTTCCAACAAATAAAGATATGTTCATATTTTAGTTAGGGATAAATCCACAATCATAACATTGTGAAGGGAGAGAGCATTTTAGGTGAAAAGAACAAAAAAATTATTTGCTTTGTTCGAAGGAGGAAGAAGAATCAATTGAACATCATACTAAATCCATTAAAAAACCACAACCCTAGAAAATGAATTACTCCAACCTATAAAGTTTATACGAAATAAGAAATGTATTCTGATGATTTTGTTAAAAAATCAGTTTTACTGAACTAAATGGGCACAAAAAATTGATTTCTAATGCCATTTACCAACACCAATTCTGATAAACAAATGGAATCAATATCATGTTGGTAAAAAATAATCCAAACAAATTGCACCCTTATACTATTCAGTTCACCTTCAAAAAAATTACAAATCATGTTCAGTAAATACAATTAACTATTAATACCAATTTCAACATTACCTTTGTCGAAAAAAATTAACTATCAATCCCAACATAAACAAGAACAACAAGAAAACATTTTTATATAAACAGGCTAAAGGATTAAAAGGACGTTCAAAAATGGTTTTTTCTTTTATAAGTAAACAAAAATTTTATAAATGCTTGCAATAACACAATGCGAGAAAGCATAACTACAGATTGTGCAGATCCTAGATAGTGTCTAAAATTTCATCAACATCATGTACAATAACCAGGTTGCACCAAAAAGCTAGCAAAATGAGACATCTTTGTTTTAGGCTATGTACATTTCTCCTATGGCCTTCAAAAACTGTATCATTTCTTTCAAGCCAAACCGTCCACCAAATGGCTTGAGGGATGATCCATATTCCAAGTCTTTTGTGATTTCTTGCACAACCCTTCTTTGTTCCAACATTGCAATAGCTCCCTAGGGGATTTTGGCATGGACCAGGGCATGCGTAAGATTGACAAAAATATGCTCCACAGCTGAGTAGTAACTCTACAATGCAAAAAGAGGTGGCCAACATCTTCAAAGTTCTCTTCACACATGGGGCACCTACTACAAAGCTGATTTTCCTCTTTTGAAGGTTGGAATGAGTGAGACAAGCCTCTCTAGCCACAAGAAAAGCAAGAGACCTTCAAAGGTGCCTTGCTAAGCCAAATTTATTCTCAAGGACAAAAAACCCTGTTGTTACTTGATTCCAGTTTCCTGTAGCAGTTACTGTCCGTAACGAGGCCTTTGGGATGCCCCTTCCATCTAATAGAATCAGCTTTGTTTCAGTCCAGAGCTACGTTGCTTAGCAGCTGGAGCAAATGACATACTCATTCTACTTCCCAATCATTTACATTCCTTCTAAGAAAGAGTCTCTACTCTTCCGTTGACTAAAATTCTGCAATTACTACATTGTGCTGAGTTGATATTTTATAAATATCCGAGAATTGCTTTTTAAGAGGAGTGTGGCCCAACCATGCATCTTCCCAAAACTTTTTTTTCCTTATTACCAACAATGAATCCCATATTTTCCTCAAAAGTATTCCAACACCCTCTAATATGCTTCCAGACTCCCGTGTCATGAGGTCTTGTGGGTACTTTGGTGCACCATTGATTCTCCATGGAGAACGTTTCAACCAAGGTTCTCCTCCAGAGTGCTTGATCTTCCTTAAAAAATCTCCATTTCCATTTCAATAATAAACTTTCATTGTGATGCCTCAAGTTCTTCATTCCCAAACACCCTATTATCTAGTCTTTAATAACTGTATTCCATTTTACAAGTGTGAAGAAATGACCTAGTTTTTTACAACTCCACAAAAAGTATCTCCTTAATTTGTCCATACGCTTCAACACTGAGGACGGTGCCATGATAAGCGACATAGTGTAGGTGCAATGCACTAACAACAGTGTTAATCTTAGTGATTCTACCACCAAGAGAGAGGTATTGACGTTTCCAATACGTCAACTTTTGGTTCATCTTTTCAAGAACCTGGGTTCCAGATTAGTAATGATTTATATTTCTCCCCCAATGATAAGCCCAGGTACTTTGTGGGAAATGAACCAATGCTGCACTGCAAAATGTTGGCTAACTGGCTGATGTATTACGTTCAGCTTCCTCGAGATCAGACAAATTCATTTGTGTAAAGTTCCCTCCTTAAGCTACGAAGTTATCTTCCGACAGCTGTTTCCTCATGAATAATTCATCAACTATGCTTGGATAATGAATAAGCCTAGCCAGAGACACAGGCCACACCTTCAGAAATTGGGAATACACAAGAAGGATCAGATACAGAATAGAAGTTTTACCTTGGGAAGGATACCGTGGGCATGCAGAGACATGTTTTAGAATGTCATTCATCTCCCAGCAACTTTCTTCTTCTTATTGTCGGGTCGATGTTTTTACCGTTTGATCTCCTACCAAAGTCTTGCCTCTAACTTTGAGCAACACTTAACGCCATTTGGCATTTACATCATGATGTAGGTGTACCATTATCTAGCACTGTGACACCAAAAGGATCGATCCATGGATGAGAAATAATATTGCCTTATACAAATTGAAAAAGAATCAACACAAATCCACATATTAAAGCTGAGCAGATTATAGCTTTAGAAGATCTTGAGCACTATTCGCACAAGCAGAAAAAGAATTCAAATTAGGCTTGACTAATTGATAGGAGTTCCATGTATCACAAACATAAGCACTAAGAGATAAGTTTCTAACAAAAAGCCAACCAGATATAATGAAAATCCACAGGCAGACATACTGACACATGCACAGGAAGAAATATTATCAAAAAGCTCAGCTATTAGTGGAAACCTTTAGTTGAAAGATTGAGTCTTCCAGAGATTTTTTTTTTTGATAAAGGTAAAGTTGTATTCTTCGGCATTAAGGGAATGTTGGCTACCTCCAAAAAGTTACAAGTTATATACATAATTACATAGATCCTAAGAAATCTACCAATTGTTCTACTTCTTCTATACCATCTTCTTTACACCAAAAATACAATATGTTAATGTAATTTTCTTTAACTTTCTGAATAGTGTTAGTAATATTCTCATGACACCTGAGGTTTCTTTCTCTCCAAATAGCCCACCAGACACAAGTAGGTACTATAGACCACCATCTTTAGATTATTAAGCTAATTCCTAAAATACTGTATTTTGTAATTTGAGGATGACATTTCTTGATATAAAGAATCCTTGGCAGAAGAAATGATGCTAGAAGAACTGTGTGTCCCATTTATCATCTTGATAATTCATATTTGAACAGATGAAACATAATTTTCAATGCAAAATTCATGAACTGAACTTTCTATTAGCTGATAATCAAGTGTCTCAGTGTCGTCAACTTACCTGTGGTCTAGATATTTGTAACGTATTCCTGAAGCTGGATAGAAACTACTTCAATTCCAACAGTTGGTCAACTTTCTAAAAAATTGGACAACTCTACGATTATTTACACCAAAAAGTATTTTTCCTTTCCTGAGCCTCTTGGATATATGGCACTAAGAACTTCGAGTTGTTTTTCTTTAATCCTCCAAACCAATTGCTTATACAACATATTCACATAGACAAAATACAGTGCACCCCGAGAGGAAGGAAAAATAAAAAGGAGAAAAAGGTAACTAAAATTGTCAGATAGAGGTGAAATAGAATGTCTACCAGCTTTGCAGCCCCATGATCTTGAGAAACTGAAAGCATTAATTCCTAATTCTAAACTGGATTCAAGTTGTTCGTGCTTTCGGACCAAAAGAAGTGGGTAAATAATTAGATGGTGGCTTCTTAACTTAGTAATTAACTTAGGAATCGCTAAAATGTTGTACACTATTTTGACCCGATTAAAATGGAGTATAACAACTTGGCGATTCCGCTGGGGATTTTTTAGGTTCTAACCATAGCGAACTTAGCTTAATTAGGCCTTATGTACTTACTTTAATTAGTTTACTTGTCATGAATTATTTGTTAAACATTTTATCAACTGCTTGTTTGCTATAAATTATTTTTTCATGTTATTAATTTGTTGTTTGTTAAAATTGTTTATGCGTTACTGTTTTCCTTAACTGTCATTCCGTTCATAATTCTCCACTTCTTGGAAATTCACACTATCACACGTACACGCGAGGTGTGTTTGGCGCACTTGCAAATTTCTTTCAAAATCTAAATATTTAAAAGAGTTGGCATATGCGCGGGGTGTCCGGATCTTTTTCCGTGTGACCGCGTAGCCTTCTCACTCGAGTAGTCCACTCGAAAACCTTATGTCTAGTAAACCCACTCTTAGTCTAACTAGAGTAGAGCTAAACCGGCACACTTTATAGGAAACACGCATCATTTCATGACCTAAAAGGCTTTATACCCTTGGTGTATTAAGTCCATTAGTCGACTTTACCTTATATGTCCAAGTGGGTTTCTGACCTCAAGTGATGACTTAACATTACTTATGTGCATATTTGAGGAATATTTATGATAAAATATGGATCATTTGCTCTAATTAATTAAACTTTAGGGGGATGGTATGACTAACCTTTTCATGACATGTACAAAGACAAACATCTACAAGTTAAATTAATGTTATAAACAAAAGTCCAGAGATACTACCACCTTTTAGAGAGAATACATGTTGCAAATGCATCCCTCATCGGCTGAAGAGATAAAATCTTAACAAGGAGGGGGTTTAGCAACTTAATGATACGGTCATCTAAGGCTTCTTCAACTACAACCACTCTCTGATTCTTCGTCAATGGAGGATTTATCAAATTACTTCTGAAGCCGGAAGAAATCATGATTTTGGTTCCAAATGGATTTGAAACCCTCTCTTTCAAGCTCTTCACTGTGGACCAATTTGGTTTCTATGTTTTTTCCTCTTTCTAAATTCGAACAAATGGGCAACTCCCTTTTCCTGAAATAAAATTGTAACCGATGCAATGTACAAGAGATATAAATACAAAAAACTTTGCTAACACCAATTATCTGCCTTGATTTTCAAAAATAGTTCTCTCAAACTATTTATTATTTTAAAAGTTTAAGATAAAATTAATTATACTTTTTTCATTTTATCCCAAGTAATATTTGTTATGAAGTTCAATTATAGGCTGATGACACATAAATAAAGTAATTATTACTGAAGAGAGATTATATTCTCAAAACATAAATAAGGGTAAAATAATCAAAACTCTTCCTAATTAGTATTATTTTCTTAAGTAATGTATAAAGGTGTTACATGATTGATAATTTGAAACAGTGGGAAAATATATTTCTTCTCACATTTGATGTGACTTTACTTTGCTATTACTACTAACTTTTTGACTAGTACTCCTTTACTTACTTTATATTCCTTCTTTCATGATGTGATACTTTTTAAAAAAGAAATTATTCCTTTATTTTAATATATGTGACACATTTTTTTACAAATTTATTGAAAAGAATGTCACAATTTTATAATTAGAAATAATTAGAAATTATTGTAACTTAATTTTTTTAATCTTTAATGAAATAATTTATAGTCACACATATATTTAATGTTTGTTTTAGACCACAAATTTAGAGCAAAAATTGCTTTCTTTCTTAAATTTTGTGTCGGTACCACGTAAATTGCGACAGAGGAAGTAATATATATTGCCCATAACTCAGATCTCTTCCTTTTTGCCCATAAAATCTTTTGACCAAAGTAAGGACTATACCAGTACACGGTTTCATAGTTGTAGGATAAATTTACCAAACGATGAGAATAACGCCTATTAAATTTCCTCTTTCTAGCTTTTTCTTTTGTAATTTCATTTTAGTTACATCGTCTAATAAGAGAAACTTCCTTACAAACTAAATCATATAGTCATTGGTAATTACCAACTTAACTTAACAAATGGTGATAATTGAAAAGAGCAATAGTTAACTTCATTAATAAAGAGAAAAATTACATTAAAATTTTGAAACCCCTAATATTATAAAATAATAATGTTAAATTCTCTTTTTCACTATAAGAAAGTAATTTTGAGGAATTCTTTTTAGTAAAAATAAGAAAATAAAGAATTTGTTCGAAAGAAAAAGGAAAATTAAAGAAAAAATATTTAAAAAGGATAATAAATACATTTCTCCGCATAACCTACCTTTGGGTTTGAATGTGCTTTGCAACATGATCATACAACCCTCCTCACCTGCTCATAAGGTATAGTAAGAATTCAATAAAAGGAACAGAGGTCTGCCATCAACTTTCCAATTATCAATTTGGTATAGTAATGACCTTTCTAGTCGATTTACTAACTCATACGTGAGATTCTTTAAGACAACTTAATTGTGCAGGAACTATTGACAAGCACAGACATGTAAAAGCATGGCGAACATGATAAAAATAAGAAAAAGGAAAAGAAACACAGTAAAATTTTAAGTGTAAATTTTGTTTAAAATTTAGTTACCTTTAAAAAGGAAAGTAAGACACTTAAAACAGTTTCTTTTTCTCCCTCGGTGGCAGGCTTATTCTAATTAACAGTGTATGAGATTTCTTGCCCACTTATACTATGTTTTTGGGCTTAGGTGGATACACCATTGCATCTCCACTGTCAAACTTTTTCTATCATCATAAATGGTTTACCTAAAGGTTTCTTTCTGACACAGAAAGGATTGAAGAAATGGGATCCACGATCTCTTTTTTGTTTACTCTGGTGATGGAAGGATTGAGTAGGATATTAGAAACTGCAGAATATGGTTGGATAAAGGGTTTTAATCCAAGTGCGAGGAACCAGGATGGTTTACATCTCACCCATCTCCTTTTTCGGACGACTCCCTAATCTTCTGTGATCCAGACATAGAGAAGATGCTTCACCTCAAAATGATTTTATTATTTTTTGATGCAATGTCGGGGTTGTATATAAATTATGCAAAGAGTGTGATTTACCCTTCGAATGACACCCCAAGAAATTGCAGGAATATGGGGTTGAGGAGAAACCCCTTATTATCTTGTCTTTAATAATTGTATTCCATTTTACAAGTGTGAAGGAGTGACCTTGTTTGTTACCAGTCCACAGAAAGTTTCTCCTTAATTTGTCCATAAGCTTCAACACTCAGGACGGTGCCGTGATAAGCGACATAGTGTAGGTGCAATGCACTAACAACAGTGTTAATCTTAGTGATTCTACCACCAAGATAGAGGTATTGTCGTTTCCAATACGTCAACTTTTGGTCCATCTTTTCAAGAACACCGGTTCCAGATTAGTAATGACTCATATTTCTCCCCCAATGATAAGCCCAGTTACTTTGTGGGAAATGAACCAATGTTGCACTGCAAAATGTTGGCTAACTGGCTGATGAATTACGTTCAGCTACCTCGAGATCAGACAAATTCATTTGTGTAAAGTTCCCTCCTTAAGGTATGAGGTTATCTTTCCACAGCTGTTTCCTCGTGAATAATACATCAACTATGCTTGGATAATGAATAAGCCTAGCCAGAGACACAAGCCACTCCTTCAGAAATTGGGAATACACAAGAAGGATCGGATACAGAATAGAAGTTTTACCTTGGGAAGTATACGCTGGGCATGCAGAGACATGTTTTAGAATGTCATTCATCTCCCAGGAACTTTCTTCTTCTTATTGTCGGGTCGATGTTTTTACCGTTTGATCTCCTACCAGAGTCTTGCCTCTAACTTTGAGCAACACTTAACGTCATTTGGCATTACATCATGATGTAGGTGTACCATTATCTAGCACTGTGACACCAACAGGATCCATGGATGAGAAATAATATTGCCTGAAACAAATTGAAAACGAATCAACACAAATCCACATATTAAAGTTGAGCAGGTTATAGCTTTAGAAGATCTTGAGTACTATTCGAGCAAGCAGAAAAAAAATTCAAATTAGGCTTGACTAATTGATAGGAGTTCCATGTATCACAAACATAAGCACTAAGAGATAAATTTCTAACAAAAAGTCAACCAGACAAAATGAAAATCCACAGGCAGACATATTGACACATGCATTGGAAGAAATATTATCAAAAAGCTCAGCTAATAGTGGAAACCTTTAGTTGAAAGATTGAGTCTTTCAGAGATTTCTTTTTTTGATAGCTAATAGCTATGTTTATTAAGGGTAAGATCATGAATTGACAAACTTTTAAAGCAACCTCCTCACCTACTACTACTACTACTAACAAAAAAACACTTTGTAGAAGGATTCTTTTGGTATTAAAAGGTTCAGGATTAGTGTTATGTCAGTCATACTGAAGAACTCAATATATCAAAGAGCAACCTAAGAATTGAACCTACAACTTAATTCATATTTGAACGGATGAAACATAATTTTCAATGCAAAATTCATGAACTGAACTTTCTATTAGCTAATAATCAGATTGTCTCAGTGTCGTCAACTTACCTGTGGTCTAGATATTTGTAACATATTCCTGAAGCTGGATAGAAACTACTTCAGTTCCAACAGTTGGTCAACTTTCTAAAAAATTGGACAACTCTACGATTATTTACACCAAAAAGTATTTTTCCTTTCCTGAACCTCTTGGATATATGGCACTAAGAACTTCGAGTTGTTTTTCTTTGATCCTCCAAACCAATTGCTTATACAACATATTCACATAGACAAAATAAAGTGCACCTCGAGAGGAAGGAAAAATAAAAAGGAGAAAAAGGTAACTAAAATTATCAGATAGAGGTGAAATGGAATGTCTACCAGCTTTACAGTCCCATGATCTTGCGAAACTTAAAGCATTAATTCCTAATTCTAAACCGGATTCAAGTTGTTCGTGCTTTCGGACCAAAAGAACTAGGTAAGAGAGAGACATACATACAAAATCAATTTCTACTTGTCAGTTCAAAGAGGGAGAGTATGTATAAGTTGGAGTGTGCAGTGTCACAAGACCTAAAGCTTGCCAAGCAAAACCAAGAATATATGTTGTTTATTCTACTTTCTATTCACACCATATAAAAGCAAAACAAGTTGTCCGCTTCACAGGAGTGTGATTATATCAGCAGAAATAGTGGGAGATTATTGGAAACTAAAACATCAAATGAAAAAGATATTTATATATAGCTCTGTGCAAAAGCTAGCAATTCTCTTGTTAACTGGCTTAAACAGTTGAACGTAATGTGAATTTATAGAGTCAGTATGTTAAGGACTAGCAAACTAACCAATATTGTTTTGCTTTACCCAAAGTTAAGAGTCAAGTGAATTCCAGTGACCTTTTTGAGAGGACACTTGACTTGTTAAGTTTGTCTCAACTGTCGGCATGAAAGAGAGAATGTGAAGGAGAAGAGAGTCCGGAAATTGATTGTTTCTTCAACTCCATCAAACAACATTTTAAATTCTCAAATATTCTTTGCAAATGATATTTGGGTGAAGTTTCACAATGTGTTTGGCCCCAAATTTTCACAAAAATATTTGATTATTTCAAAAAATATGATTTATGTTGTAAAATCAAGCTCATAACAATATAAATATAAAGAAGAGAAGACAAGAAATATAGATGGAAGAGAAACTTTTCTTCTTATTCAAGTGTCTCATCCAAATGGTGAATGACCTCTATTTATAGTGTTGAGGTATCACTCCCAAGGGTCACCAACTAGTAGATACATGGTTATCCAAAATAGGTTCTTATCACCTTGATAGCATATATACATGAACTGAATTAATTATTGGATAAAGCTAATGGACAATCCACACAATTCAATGGATTTATAACACTCCCCCTTGGATGTCCATAGATAATGTGCCTCGTTAAAACCTTACTAGGAAAAATCCAGTGGGAAAAAGCCTAGTGAAGGAAAAAGAGTACACACATCTCATAATACGCTTTAAATGTTGCCTCATTAAAAACCTTACGAGGAAAACCCAACTTGGGACAAAACCATAGTTAAGGAAAAGAGTACAACGCGTATTTCACTCCCCCTGGTGAAAGTTTCACTTGATATCTCGGAGACGATGCATTCCAATCTTGCATCTCAACTTCTCAAACGTTGATGTTTGCAATACCTTAGTGAATTAATCAGCAAGATCATCACTTGAACGGATATGTTGAACTTCTATCTCACCATTTCGTTGAAGATCATGTGTGAAAAATAATTTTGGTGAAAAGTATTTTGTCCAGTCTCCTTTGATGTATCTTCCCTTCAATCGTGCTATATATGCAGCATTATCTTCATACATGGTGGCTGTAATATCCCTTTTCAAAAAAAAAATCACACAGTTCCCGGCATCTTCATAATCAATAATCTGTATGTGCACCAATTGCACTAATACATGATATTTTTCAATCATTTTCATCAGATCGATCTTCTTTTATGTTAAGCAATCTCACAACCATTGGGGTACTCAATGGAATTACTTTAACACCTTTTAAATCCTTCAAGGATTTTCATATAATCTTCATCGTCTAGCTAGACATGACAATCATTCATTACACATATTCAAGCATTTCATCTATTGCCAGACTAAAATAAGCTTCATTGCATCCACCACAGGAGAGCATATCTCCATTTAATAATGTCAGGATTTTTGCGAAAACCTTTTATGCCCCAAGGCACACACCGTACTTTATATCTTATGGTTATACTTTCGCACAATAGTTCATTTGTACCCCCACTAACATTATATATTGATCCATGGACTATAAGTCCAAAAACATCACTTTTCTAAGTGAAATATAATATACTTGAATTGTGCATTTCATTTGGCCAATTATTTATCTGTCCACACAATATGACAGTTTTGAATTCAAGATCCTCGTCACGATATATATCATTGAGCTCTACTTCATATCAAAGATACCGTCGACGGTTATTTGATATCGATTCCAATGTGACATAACTCATCAAGATCTCTTCATTTTTCATCATTTCAGGTACCTGAACCTTTGTCAAGGTTTTATTCAGTGTTATGTCGTCGTGCTGCTTTAACGCATTTGCCTCATTATCACGACCATTTTGATCATTTGCTCCTCTCCTTCCTCAAGAAATTTTATATTTGGAATCGATTGGTCTACCACCCTTCAGGCGTATCATAGACTCTGTCCTTCAAGGACTTCTCATTGGAGCATTTGCAGCTGAATTACAACATAGGGTCAGTAAATTCATCTGGCAATAGATTTGCAACATTATGCAAATGAATTATCTCTTAAACTTCAAGTTCACATTTTTTTTAACGAGAATCTAGATAATTCATAATTCACCTCACATATAATTTTCAGCTATCAATCCACATCACATATAATTTTCAGCTATCAATCATCTCTCCCCCTAATGTTAGAAAATCTAACGTTCATCCCAAGATCGTTTGGAAATTCATCTTTGTGCGTGGTGGAGCAATTAAATCATAACCGCACTTTCAACATTTTAGATGAAAATTATTTGGTTCCTGACCTTGAACCAATTTTGATAGGAGACCTTTGTTGTCTTGATGCGTTCAAGTGTTGCTACATGTTAAATAAATTCATCTCATACCAAAATTTCTTTCAGGAGATTTGTTCTCGTAACCATTGGTTTAGCTATAATTAGAAGCATACAATTTCTGCTAAACCAACCAGCATTATCAACATAAATTTATAATTTGGAACTATGCTCATAATTTAACAACCCGAGCAAATAACCTTACAAAAATCAAATTGCAAGTTGATAACAAACGCACATGTGACCATAGTATAGATGCATCTATTAAATTATAATAGTAAATGGTCCACATGGCTGGTGACGGGCCCATATTCACCCTTTTACATGTTTCAAATAATTTCAGGGAATACAATCCCAACCTTAGCTGGTACAATGATAATTTTATCATGAGAACAAGCAACACAAGAGAATTCTTGAAGAATATT
Source organism: Solanum appendiculatum (assembly GCA_018342035.1). Lineage (NCBI taxonomy): Eukaryota > Viridiplantae > Streptophyta > Magnoliopsida > Solanales > Solanaceae > Solanum > Solanum appendiculatum. The sequence continues at coordinate 98,874 of JAGDQO010001664.1, forward strand.
TTATTTCTTCAATATATAATCTCATGAATTCTCAATTACTTTTGCATCACATTTAAACCAGAATGATCAACAGGTCGTACCAACTTATCTTTATTCCAGTAAACTTCTAGTTTACTTTTGCATGTGATTCCATCATCATGTCCATATTTGTATACAACAAATAAGTGAAAAAGGTGGGTAACCTTTTACATAAATATTTATAACCCACTTGGTTGTAGTAATCTGAAGATATTAAAATATTCTCATAATTTATAGTTTCAATATAATAATTTTTCTTTCAATCCTTCGAAACTTAAAAAGTTTCTTTTGAGACTTACTACAACCCCAATATTATAGACAATTTCATTCCTCCGGATAGTAACAAATTAGCCCTTCCGGAACTCTCAATTAATTATGTGTACTGCCACATATTCCATGACACCATCTGTATGGTGAACATCTTCTTCAAAGAGAAAAATTATATTTTATTGTCATGGTCAAAATTATTACAAGCAATACATGTTTCTTGCTTTAATTTTATCGTACCATAGGTACACAATCAATGACAAACTTGCATTGCCACATAATAATATTAATTTGGTCACGGCCACAATCTTTATATGAAAGAATTATTTCTTTTCTTTTTCCCTTTCGGCAGTTCACATTAAACATACCATAATACTTATGGCGTATAAAATGTACACGACCATTGACCATTCTTGCCAAATAAAATTTATTTATTTCTCTCAAACCTCCCATAGAGGTGAGTTGTGGCATATTTTCAACCATACATGAATATGTTCTTATTCATATTATTTTCTTCATATTTTGATACATTCACTTTAAAGAATGGACAAACATTCACGATGCTTATTACAAGTCACAATCTTTTCATGAGATGACCATAACCATTTATACGAGTCATGCATTTACATTTGACATATTTACATAACCCACATCAACATCACTTTGAAAGGTAAAGTGCACCACCACTTTATATTCTTTTATTTTTTATGAAGGATTTATAAAATTTACTAGACTAGGTCCACAAAAATGGAGTGTCAAATGACCTTTCATACCAAATCACAATAACTACTTTCAACCTTTGAAAGACTATGTTGAGATGGCAATAACTTCTTCACCCTTTGAAGGATCATTTTGAGAACTCATAATATTTTTCATTTAACCACAATTATGATTATTATAATTTTGTCCATCCACGCCCTTATTCATACATTCAATTACTTGTCATCTTTCAGACTTATTATTCACTGATACCACATTCATATAATAGAATGGAGCAATTGGGCGGATTTCAAACTTATCATGTACTGCTACCACATTCGCTTCAGGGAATGGAGCAAATTCAATGGGACAAATTTTCATGACTTTTCATCAAAGCCTTAGTCATCATTATATCATCACTATGGTGCATTGAGACTCAAACTCAATGTCTTACCCATATAAGGCATGTTAAGCCATAATTCTATAGGACTTGAACTCAATATCTTATTTTCATTGTGCTTCAAAACTCAAATTGATGTCTTACCCTCTTAGTGCGATAGAACTTGAATCTACCGTCTCACCCTTAAATATTTTTCATTAAGGTGCATCATGTCTTTAACCTGACGTCTTATTCTTTGAGTGCGATGAAACTTGAATCCACCATCTTATACTCAACCAATAACATAATAGGCCAAAGCATCATAAGACTTGTCCTCAAGCCCTTTAAAATAATATCACTTCTAATAGTGATGGTGTTATTATAAAACTTAAATCAATCCCAATAACCATGTGCTACTCGATCAAATTACAAGATTCCTCTTTTCATTTTTTAGATAATCCTATAAATATATATTGACAAACGTCTATTGTAAATAATTAGATAATATCAAGGTGAATAAAAACTATATACCACTTATACCAAATTGCCAATACTTAGTGCAGCCGGCAAATGTTAAATGTAAGCCGTACTTTCTAAAGCTTACGTATCATCGGTTGATTTAATCAACTCCAACTCTAGATAATAGAAGCATGATGATAAACAAATTGGATGCATCTTGGAACAAGCCAACTCTGTCATTGAGTGTGTCGACTTCACCATCTCTTCTTTTTTTCTAATAGAAATTTTGAGAAGGAACAAGGGTGTACAAACTTTGCTAGCTGTACAACTATCAAGCACCTTAATATTAATATAGAGATTCGCGCTGATAACGTGTTGTAAAATCAAGCTCATAACAATATAAATATAAAGAAGAGAAGACAAGAAATATAGATGGAAGAGAAACTTTAATCTTATTCAAGTGTCTCATCCAAATGGTGAATGACCTCTATTTATAGTGTTGAGGTATCACTCCCAAGGGTCACCAACTAGTAGATACATGGTTATCCAAAATAGGTTCTTATCACCTTGGTAGCATATATACATGAACTGAATTAATTATTGGATAAAGCTAATGGACAATCCACACAATTCAATGAATTTATAACAATTTATACTCATAAGTTCTAAAAATTATTAAAAATACCCATAAATTTATATTATCATTTTTATAATTGTTGAATATTTGCTTTAGGATTGTAAACTTTTTACTGCATTAGTTTTATTAAATTAGACCTAGTCAACTAGTTAGATCTTTTAATTAGGAGTTGAATTCTATTTAAATTTTGAATAAATAGTATTTTAGTGACTTTAGGAGTTTGGTATTTTTAGCAGATCTTTTTACTTAATTTTAGGTTTAGAAGTTATTAGTTTTATTATAAATTGTATTCTTAAACAATGAAAACTGATCAATCATTCAACGTTAAATATTCATAAGCTTTCTTTCCTTTTATTCTTTTAATATTTTTATTCTTTTCTGCAATTTCTTCTCTTTTAAAACCAACAATCGGTATCTAGAGCCATTTTTCTTAAGGGACATGTGAGTGAAGAGATGGACTTAGAAAATATTTTTCACGAATAGTTCCATCTATTTTTTATGGTGAAAATTATCAATTATGGGCGGTAAGAATGGAAACTCTTGATCTTTGGGAAGCTGTGGAAGAAGATTATGAGATTAATCCGCTGCCAAATAATTCCACCATAGCTCAAATCAAGAGTCACAAGGAAAAGAAAATCACAAAGTCTAAGGCGAAGGCAACTTTGTTTGCTGCTGTTTCAACTACTATTTTTACAAGAATTATGTCTCTCACATCACCAAAAGAAATTTAGAATTATCTGAAGAAAAATATGCTGGAGATGAAAGAATTCGAGGAATGCAAGTATTGAATTTAATAAGGGAGTTCGAGTCACAGAGAATGAAAGACTCTGAGACATTCAAAGAATACTCAAACAGATTACTTGGCATTGTTAACAAGGCAAGATTACTAGGCGCTAAATTTAAGGATTCAAGAATTGTTGAAAAAATTCTTGTTACAGTGCCCGAATGATATGAAGCATGTATAACTACCTTAGAAAATACACAAGATCTGTCCAAGATTATCTTGGCAAGAAGACTTATGAGGTAAGATATTATGATTGAAGGAGTGTTAGAAGCTAGCCATAAAACTCAAAGCAGGGATAAGAATTTGAAAAATTACCCCCCTTGCGAGCGCTGTGGAAAAATGGGTCATCCACCATACAGATGTTGGAAAAGGCCAGACGCGAAGTATAGCAAGTGCAATCAGCTTGGTCATGAAGCATTAATTTGCAAAAATAAATTTGAGAACCATGAAGTAGATGCACGCGTGGTCAATGAAGAAGAAGAAAAAGACCATCTTTTTGTTGCAACATGTATCTCACGTAAGGTTTCAACAATTTTTTGGCTGATGAATAGTGGTTGCACTAACCACATGACTTATGACAAGAGATTGTTTAAAGAATTAAAGCCTATTGAAATATCCAAAGTTATGATAAAAAATGGTGACCAGATTCTTGTTGAAGGAAAAGAAACTGTCATCATCAAAACAAGTTCAAGTAATAAGATAATTTCTGATGTTCTTTATGTACCTGATATTGATCAAAACTTATTGAGTATTTTTTAGTTAGTAAAAAAAGGATACAAAGTATCTTTTGAGGATAAACATTGCTTCATTAGTGATGTTGTTGGAAAGGAAGTTTTAAATATTAAAATGAGAGGTAAACATTTTTTATTTGATCCAATGGAAGATGTTTCTGTAGAACAAGAAAAAGATCATAGGTTGGAAAAATTAAAAGATGATCCTCCAATTGTAAAAGCACAAGCAAAATGTGAACCTTCTAGATTTAAAGGAGTTTTCAATGTTCCTAAAGGAATTGAAGCAATGGAGGAGTTGTCTTTGTTTCAGGAAAATAAAATGGATAGTTTAAATTCAAGATGCAAATGAAGCAGGAAGACATGTAAAAAAGATTTAGTACTCAAGATTTGCATTCAAAACGAGAAGTGAATTTAGTTTACTACAAGCCCAAAGATGAATCTGCAGATCTATTCACAAGGTCACTTTCGGTGATCAAGTGTGAAGATTCCAAGATAGAAGATCAAAATTTTGCAATTCCTAAAGCAAGGAGGAGTGTTGAATATTTGCTTTAGAATTGTAAAGTTTTTACTGCAGTAATTTTATTAAAATAGACCTAGTCAACTAGTTAGCTCTTTTAATTAGGAGTTGAATTCTATTTGCATTTTGAATAAATAGTATTTTAGTGACTTTAGGAGTTTGGTATTTTTAGCAGATCTTTTTACTTAATTTTAGGTTTAGAAGTTATTAGTTTTATTATAAATTGTATTCTTAAATAGTGAAAACTGATCAATCATTCAACGTTAAATATTCATAAGCTTTCTTTCCTTTTATTCTTTTAATATTTTTATTCTTTTCTGCAATTTTTTCTCTTTTAAAACCAACAATAATAAATATATTCCGTTAAAAAAACAACCTTATAACATAATTGATAACAATCAACAACAACAAAATAACAACATAGGCAAGAGCCATACATTAATCGCATACTCGAACTTGTCGTTGATTTAGTTATAATTATAACTCATTAGACACAAATTGTTCTTTTTTCTCAATCTTATCACTCAAATTAGAACTCGAACTTTTTCGGAGGAGGTAGTAATAAATATTTGTTGGAAATAATAAATGATGGGTATTTTTTATAAAATATAAAAATTTGGGGTAATTTTTAAATTTTTTTAAACTCTCAAATATTAGAATTTGGCCCAAATACTAGTTTTTCCTAGTATTTGAGAATTTGGGATGCTTGGCAAATATATTTGTCAAGTTATATGACCAAACACCACTTCCCAAGTTTTCCTCAAGTTTTTCCCAAATTTTTTTGGGGCCAAATGGGTCCTAATAAAGAGTAAATACAAGAACATGTACCCGCACAAATTTAATATATGTTATGTTTTGTCTTAATTGTTTTGACACAGATGAAATTTGAGAAATCATCTAAATTTTTATATGTTTTAAAATATTTTAAATTATTCATTATTGTGATTTATAATACTTTTTACGTAATTTTCAAATAAGATATATATCCCTTTGTCCCAATTAAGGTGCCACAATAAAGAATCAACATACATAATAACACTGCAGATAGAGATCATTCTAGCACGGGTTTTTTACCACTAGTATATGTATAAATAAGGGGTTTTCCCTGTTGAGGCTATAAGAGTGTTATTATTGTTATAGATCACGATTCAAGAGAGATTTTTGTTTAAACACAAAAAACTAGAGATAGTATTTAATTAAAACTCCTCTAAGCCTTTTTATTTTATTTTACAAATATAATCAAATAATAATTGAAGAAAAATGGTGAAAAGCCGATTTTGTCCGAAGCGAAGTCTTTTTAAGGGCAAAAAGTTAAAGATCTTCACACTTTTTTCTATATATTAGAAGCAACGGTTTCAACCTGTCAGTTCTGGGCAATTAAATGAATGGTGGTATAGTCTTTAAAATATTTTGCAATATCAACTTGCTGAAAAAGATTGTTATTTCTGCTTTGTCAAGTGGACTTTATCAATAATTCCAAAGAAAACCCACTCTTTTCAATTAATATTACAGATTATCCCCTGCCTTGTATTGAAATGCATTGAATTAGGTGGGGGCCATTGAACTTTCTAATTTGACAATTGTCCGAGATGCTCAATTTTTTTTCCTTAGTCTTATGATTTCTTCACTATACTTTCCATTTGAAAACCCAGATTTTTATCACTATTTAAATTTAATATAATTAAGTAATTTTAAAAAATGACAATTTATATTAATTAATTAAAATTAAATATTCAAATTAAATAAATATTATATATTTTAAATTTGGTTTATCACTGTTTAATTAAAATTAAATATTCAAATTAAATAAATATTATATATTTTAAATTTGGTTCTTATATTTTAGAAAATTAAGAGACATGTATTTGTTTATTGACTTTATGATTAAGTAACTATATAAAATACTAATAGTAAAATTTAATATTATAAAATAAATTTCTAACAAATATTTTCTTATAACTTATGTCAAGTTAATATGGACCTAGTAAAACGAAATTGAAAGAAATATTTACTAAGTCGACGTCTAATAAGATTTTACTTTTGCAAGGAATAAACATAATTTATCACTAAATAACGTGTAATAATCTATTTTTATATGCAAAACAAATCATTCATTATAAAAAAAAATTATAACATAAAAAAGATACAAACTTATGACACGTTTTTCTTTATTTAAAATAATAGTTTTTTAATGATTAAGAAGACATTACGAAAAGAAAGAGCAAGAGCACAAAAAAAAATATATACTTCTTTCGTTTTGATTTATGTGGTGTATTTGATTAAAAATATACTTCTTTCATTTTGATTTATGTGGTGTACTTTAATTAAAAATATACTTTTTAAAATTTGAATTATATGATATAGTTTGACTTAATATTGATATACATTTTATCGCTCTTTCATATGTTAGAAAATTTTACTTGAAAAAAGAAAAGTTATGTATTAACATATTTGGGTTCATAACTATATGTTTCAATGTACAAAATCTTGATTAAATAAAATATTTAAAGTTAAATTATTAATTTTTTTTGAAATTAAAAGGTTAAATTATTTTAAAACATTATAATGATTTTTTTTTTAAAATGAAAAAATAATATCATATAAAATTAAATGAAAAAGATAATAAATTTAACTTTTTCAATGATAAGGTTGAAAAATATCTTCCTCTTTCTATACTCTTTTAATTCTATACTCCTTAAATAATTAAGAGTTTAAACTTTAATTAGGACATTAATAGTTGTTTATTTTTATTTGAATAAAAAATAAATATACATATTTATCTTGATATTTGTTATTTTAACAAAGATATATTAATAATTTTAATTTTTTATAATATTAGGCCCGTATCACGAGCCATTTTCTCTAGTAATATAAAAGGAAAAATTACCTATATATACACCATTACTTATCTTATTTTCTATTATCCCCTACCTTTTTAAAATATTACATAAATCCCTTATTTCTTCCCAATTCTTAAAACTTATGGATATATAAATATTCCCAACCAAAACCCATGCTTACCCACTCCCCTTTTCACTCCTTTAATCTCTCCCTAATTTCTCTCCACATTCTTATCAGTTTCAATTTCATCTCAATTTGATTTTCAAAAGGATTCTCTCCCCAGTCAATCAAGTTCAACCACTGAATAGGTACAGTCGTCTTCTCCATTGTCGTCTTCTTCAATTGCTATTTTTTTTTAAAAAAAATTGTTTTTTCATCTACAATCATCTGATACATATGGATTCTGCTCCCTCTTTTAGTATTGGGTTTACCCAAATTAGTTTCACCTACTGGAGATATGGTACCTTGTGTATTTGATTCTAATGATGAAAACTTTCATGAAAATAGATCTAATCAACGAATGATCCGTTAATCATGAAGAATTTGAGAGCGGAGAAGTCGAAAAAAGGATGCATACTCGAGTTGTAAATCTACTGTTGAAAAAACGCTCAAAGAAAGAAGGAAAAAAGTTGGATTTGTCATTACACGATCATCACTACCAAAGATACAGATTTTCAATGTATCTCGTTTATTTTGATTCTTAAATTAGTCTTTGTTAGTGTTATTACTGATCCGATACATCACTGCTACAATAGCATTTGTTTTATGCAATGTATCATGTTCATATTTAAGATATTGATACATAACTCTAATGTTGTTAAATTTTCGATTAGTGTTTATCATGTTTAATATAAATATACTTGATTCATAAACACTACCTAATGTATCATTAACTTGTATCAAGTTATATAATGTATCTTCAATCGTGATACATACATCATAATGCTCTATAACTGGAGAACTATGTATCATATTCAACAATAGGTATATTATACATATTAATGACAATCTTTTACTTATAAGATACATAAATAGTAATATATCATGCACTAATTTTGATGACGTATCTTCTCAAATTTTTTGATAATTTTGAATCAAAATTGAAAGGATCTTCAATGAACTAGGAGAAGAATTTTGAATCTCAAAATTTTCAACTATTTTGAATCAAAATTGAAAGAATCTTCGATGAACTAGGAGAAGAATTTTGAATCTCAAAATTTTGAATTAGAATTGAAAGGATCTTTGATGATCTTGGAGAAGAATTAAAATTTTGTGAAGTTGTTACAGATTGGAATGGATTGATATCAATCAGATCTGCGTGATTTGTGGGGGAAAAAAAATCAATTTTACGTTAATATTCCATATTAAGCACAACAAACAAGTTTTATAATGTATCACAATTAATGTATCCGGATGAAACTTATGTATCCGGATGGCTAATATTTTAAGGAATTTTTGTAAAATAGAAAAGAGTAGGGATATGATGTAATTTAAGTCTTACACTATGGAATTTAGGTAAGTTATACTAATATAAATATAGTATAGATAAATAGATATAGATAGATTGATCCTGGCCAACCTTAAATTATATCAACTATTTGACCCAAAATTAATTATGCACACAATCATTGTGAAAACAAAGATACCCTATTGCTACCGCCGACTCATGCAAAATTGCACTTCATAATTCACAAGTTGCAACCACTAGTAAAACCTAATTAGTAATTACAAGATAATGCATCTTTTGATAATTACAAGAAATCCTTGTGACAAATACAGAAACATCCCACTTTATAGGAATATCTTTACGGCCGCCCCCAATTCTTTTTGACATAATTACCCTTTTTTATTTAAAAAAAATCTCATATGAGCATTTTAATAATCAACGAGGCACAATGCTATATATTATCCAATAGGTTAAGACTATTGTCGTCACCAAAATATTTAACAGGAACCAATTTAGTAGTGGAGTAGGCGACATCATCATCATAGAAGATTCGACTGGACTGTTGGAATGATAAAATCACAATTACAACAGTCTTCATCTTCATCAGTTGGTAAAGGAAAATCTCGAAGTGTTTTATGTGTCTCACCAGACACGTTGCTTTCATCACAGCCATCAATAAAGAAACATGATGGATTAATTCTCAGCCCTCCAAAAGATGGCACATGAGTGGCACAATTGGGAATAATATGGTTATAACATATTAGTACAGTAGCCAATAGAAATAGGACAAATTTGTAGAGATTTATCATTTTCTTTTAAAGCTTTATTCTAGGATTAACTTGTATATATAGATGGTTCATATACAGATGAAATACAATCAGAAAATTTTCCCAGATCGTTTTCATAGTTTTTACATGGTATCAGTGCAAACAATTACTTAATCATCTCTTCATTCCTCTTTCATACCAATGCCTGATACTCAAGACAACGTCACCATCTCTGGTCCTTCATCTGCTGCTGCATCATCCTTTCTTTCCTCACTCATCTGATGCTCCTGGCATGACCTTGGTGAACAACCCTTTCGATGGAAGAGGATATCAATGCTGGAGGAGAATTGTTTTGATTGCTCTCTCAGCTAAAAACAAGCTGGGATTCATTACCGGAGACCTTGCTGTTCCTGATGCCTCTTCTCCAGATCTGCAGCTTTGGAGTAGATGCAATGATATGGTAACATCTTGGCTCCTTAACTCTCTGTCAAAAGATATAGCAGATAGTGTTATTTATTCTAGAACTGCTAGAACATAGGTTTGGTCAATTAAATGGTGCCAAACTCTACCATCTACAGAAGGAACTCAGTAGAATGGTTCAAGGATCTAACAACATTGCAGGGTATTTCACTTCACTCAAGAGGATTTGGGATGAGTTGGATTCTCTTAATTCTGGTATCAAGTTTCTCTTGTGCCTGTATCTGTGAGGGTAAACAGAAACTGGAAAAATCTCTGGAGAGATTGATCCAGTTTCTTATGGGACTCAATGATACTTATGCTCAAGCAAGGAGTAATGTCCTAATGATGAACCCTTTACCTAATATTAACCTTTGCTTATTCCTTAGTGTTGCAGGATGAAAATCAGAGGAAAACTTTCATGGCTCCCATAATACCTCCTGATTCTTTATCTTTCATGGTTGGCAATATGGGTTCATCCAAGTTTGGGAAACAGGTCCAGAGGTATCCACCAGTTGTTCAAAAGGCCAATACTACTTCTCCAAGGTTGAACAACACACCAGCTTCACCCAAGTTTCAGAAACAGAATCAGAGATTCAAACCAAGAAGAGCAAAGTATAATCCTGATGTTTCATGCACTCATTGTGGTAAAATTGGTCATCTGGAAATTGATTGTTTCAGGTTGATTGAATTTCCTGATGATTTCCAGTTCACACATGACAAATCTTATCAAGGACAGGTTAGGGGGAATGGTGATGTTTCAATGGATGAAGTTGATGGACACACTTCCATGGATCTCAATTTTATTCAACAACAACACATGAGCAAGGATCAATTCAATCATTTCATGCACAAATTCAGTCAAATGAAGATGGGAGAAGCATCAGGCAGCAATTGGAATTCTGAAATAAATGCAAATGTAGTCGCTGGTACAATGATGAAATATTTTGGTTCATGTTTTTCAGTTTTCAATTCAAATACTTGGATTATAGACTCAGGAGCATCAGAACATATGTGTTTCAACTCCAATGTTTTTACTAGCATGTCAGCCCTTAAAGTACCTCTAAATATTAATCTGCCTAATTCTCAATCTATTGTTGTCACACACTCAGGGAATGTCTCTATATATTCTGATCTCACTCTTCACAATGTTCTCTATGTCCCAAGTTTTAAATACAATTTGTTACCAGTCCATAAGTTCTCTAATCAATTCAACTATTCAGTTTTCTTTGATTCTAATAATTGTCTCTTGCAGGGCCCTTTCCTGAAGAGCCCACAAGTTCTTGGTGAAGAAAAGGAAGGTCTCTATTTGCTCCAGCCCAATCTCAAAGTGTCTAGTCTTCAGCAAAATGTTGCTACTGCAGAATCATCACTTAGTTTAGTTTCTAATGTTTCTAATTCAATGTCCTTTCCTAGTTTTTCAGTTTGTTCTAATGTTTCTTCAAATGTAAAGCTATGGCATGTTAGACTTGGGCATTTGCCCTTAAATTCAATGAAAAATGTCAATTTTCTTTCCATTCCTAATAATTCAGAATGTGTGTGTGATATATGTCCTCAAGCTAGACAATCTTCATTACCTTTTCCCATCAGTCAAATCAGTTCCACTTCTATATTTGATTTGATCCACATTGACACATGGGGACCATACAAAGTTCCCACACACAATCACTAAAAATATTTCTTAACCATTGTGGATGATTATAGCAGGGGCACTTGGACCTACTTCTTAACCACCAAAAGTAATGCTTTCACTGTCTTACAGAGTTTTCTCAAGCTGATTCAAAGGCAATTCAGCATAAAGGTGAAGAAGATAAGATCAGATAATGCAATGGAATTAGGAAAAAGCATTATTGCTTCTAATTTTCTTACTTCTCAGGGAATTATTCATCAAACTTCATGAATGGCTACTCCACAACAAAATGCGGTCGTTGAAAGAAAACATAGACGCTTGCTCAAAATAGCAAGAGCCCTGTTGTTTCATTCTAAGGTTCCATTGATTTACTGGGGAGAGTGTATATTGACAGCTACCTTTCTTATTAACAGATTACCTACTAAGGTACTTCAGGGGAAGACACCATAAGAAGTACTTTTTGGGAAATCACCTTCATATCATTTTTTAAAGTGTTTTGGTTGCTTATGTTATGCCAACACTTTGGCATTGGGCAGGGATAAATTTCAACCAAGAGCAACAAAATGTGTTTTTTGGGGATATCCTGGTGATCAAAAAGGTTATAAGCTGCTGAATTTGGTGACCAATACTGTTTTTGTGTCAAGAAATGTGAAGTTTTATGAGACCATCTTTCCTTTTTCTAAAACCTTTTCTTCCTATCCCTTTCCTTCTATCTTTCATGTTCCTTCTTTCATTGATTCACATGATTTTACTGTCTTATCTCCTCAAAGTATTTCGACTCAGGAGACTTCTTCACATGATGTTGTCCTCGAATCTCAACCTTCTGTTCCTATCATTGAGTCTAGTCCATTACCTAGTCCTACTTCACATGTAACTGATGATAATATCATTTCTTCACCTGTAACAAAATATTTTCTCAGAGGATCTGATAGATCAACTAAGGGAATTCTCCCAGCTCACCTCAGAGATTATTTTTGTAATTCCATATTTTTAAGTGATGTTTCAATTTCTTGTCTTGCCGCACCAACTAACCCACAAATCCTATCTTTCCATGCTTTCTATTCCTAATCAAATTATTTTGAAATCAGTTTCTTCAATCTCAAAACCTACAAGCTATCATCAAGCATCTACACATCCAAGATGGAAGAATGCCATGAATGAGGAGATTGAAGCACTACAATCCAATCATACGTGGGATGTGGTGCCTTTACCTCTAGGGAGAAAGGCATTGCCTTGTAAATGGGTTTACAAGGTCAAACAACATGTTGATGGGAGTGTTGAGCAATTGAAGGCAAGGCTAGTTATCAGAGGTGACATTCAAAGGGAAGGTATAGATTATACTGAGACTTTTTCCCCCGTAGTTAAAATGACAACAATTAGATGTTTATTGGAAATTGCAGCTAAGAAAAAATGGGCCATTTCTCAATTTGATGTGAAAAATGCCTTCTTGCAAGGTGATTTGAAAAAAGAGGTATTGTCACGCCCCGAGCATATACCCTTGACGTGGCCGGCACTCGAGAACCATCTCTGGTCTCCAAGCGAACCCCTTGGCCTGGTTGACTACTTAGTGGAAGATTTACTCAAACGATAACAAGTTTAGAACTCAAATTTAAAACATTCAAACTCCAACAAATACTTAACTCAAACTGTCTGAAAATACTTAAGTTCAATAATGATAATACTTAGCAAAATAGCCTCAAAACATCTTAACAAAAAGAAAAAAAATACTGAGAGACTCCTAAACTCTAACTATCTATGAAGCCGCTAAAACTAAGATAGATGTCGGGACAGGACCCTCGACAACTTAACAAAACAGTAAATATAAGTGTGAAGCCCTCCAGAAAACAAAGAGGTTCACCAAAGCTAGCTGGAGTGCAAATGGTATCAACGAAGGGTCTGTTGATGACCCTGAACACCTGTATCTACATCATAAAAAAATGCAGGTCGAACGACATCAATACATTAAATGCACGACTATATAAAATGGCTGAGTAAAACAATAACTGAACTGATAGGGCTAGGAGAATACTCACCTCAATTCGACTCAACTCAACGCAAAGCAATAATAAGAGATAACATATTTAAAGCTTTGTAAATAAACAATGCTAACTCAAGGATGTCTATATAAAAATATAATAAATTACGCTTTACTCTTATTTGGGAGATTCTCTAACCGGCAACCATCACTATGAGCAAAGTGATGATACAGTGTCTCGCCCACACTGCTAGAACTGTCCTATACCTTGCCGGGGTATAGAACAACCTCAACTAAGTGGATCCACTAAGCTCTACCCGAAGGCATAAGGAAATCATCTAAAAAGTATGAATCCTTTACCCATGTTGGCATACATGGTTTATGAGGAATTTGAGTTGTCTGAACTCATCCCCATATCGGTGCTCAAGACTACTCCCAATAATATATACTCATGCTCAAACGTGTAAACACATACTCTTTCTCTATTTTGAGGTAATTTCTCAAAAGATCCTCTTAAAAAGGAAAAGCTCTGAGGTGTCTCTGAACTCATAAATATTTGGAAATCAAGGTTTTCTCTTTTCTCAATATAGAAAGTGATACATTTGGGATTTCTCAATTCCCTTTACTATTCTCAAAACTCTTCTTGAAAACTCTTCTTTGAAACTGTTCTAAAACTCTTTTTAAAAATCCATTCAAGCAATTATATGGTTAAAAGGATTCTCTTTTCAAATATTCAAAAATCAACTCAGTAAGTAAGGTTCATACCAAAATATAGACATGAACAATATCACAACAATACTCAATGATATGGATACAATAACTCAAGAATTGAATTAAAATTCAACAATAGGCTTAACTCGAAACTACTCAAAATCAAGGAATAAAAACTCTAAATTACTCTTTTCTGAAATTCTGATATACATAAGGCGTGTGGACGCACTAGTCCAACACTATGAAAGCCTTACATACCTGGAAATAACAAGGTTCTTGGCGAAACTCGAAAGATCTTGAAGAATGTTTGGAAACCCTAGTTGTTCTCCTCTAGGAACTTTACTCTGAATCTTCTAAGCGTCGAAGAACGGAAAAGAATGTTTTAACACTGTTTAGACTCTTAATTAGGTGTAAAAACGTCATGGGTTAGGCTTAGAAGGGGTGGAAAAAGACTGAACTACCCCTCTTTAAAAGCTGATAAAAACTGTCCATGGGACCATCTACGGTTCGTGGTTTGATCTACGGACCGTAGATCCCATTCGTAGAATTGATATTGAATTTTGCAGCTCAAAACTTCATTCTACGGGTCCAATCTACGACCCGTTGAAGTTCCTACATACCGTAGATCCAATCCGTAAACTTAATACTAAATTTCAGGCTCAAAAGTCTATTTACGGGTCCAATCTACGGCCCGTAGAAGTTCCTACGGCCTGTAGAATTGATCCGTAGAAAAGGGACCCCAAAAATTGAGTCTCTAAACTTTTTTGACGACTTGCCAGTACGGGTCGTAGTTCCATCTACGGCCCGTACATTGGACCCATAGTTCACACACTCAAAAAACTCTGATATGACAGTCTCTGGTAAAATAGCCATAATTGTTTACTTCGAGCTCCACAAAGAGCAAACTTGGTGGCATTGGAAAGTGGACTCAAATACCTTTAATTTGATAGGTCATGGTCCACCTAATTCATTATGTTCTGGGAGATATGATTGTTTGAAGTTGACCTAAGTAGAATCTTATGTCAACACTTAGTCGAAAATGAAGTTTTCAACTCAACTTTGTGCTAGGGGATCCTTGTGACCTTAAGTCATATCCAAATCCATTCGAACACCAAATAAATGACCTTTACAAACATGGGCAATTTACGAATCACCCAATACTATTTTTACATGAGATTAAAGAATGGTTCGGGCCTTAGGTTAGAAATTTTCGGGGTGTTACAATATCTCCCCCTTGGAATCATTCGTCCTCGAATAATGGATGAACTGAGGATGAAGTGGGTAGGGAAATGTTTAACAGCCCAAACTTTGAAATACACATAAACTCATGAACTCAAAATAGTGAATGAGGGACTGAATTGAATGAGTACTTTGGGAAGAGTTAATACCTTGGGTTGGAGCTAAATCGGAGGTAAAGAGATGAGGGTATCTCTCCTTCATATCTTCCTCGGCCTCCCATGTAGCCTCCTCAACAAACTGATTCCTCCACAGGACTTTGATTGATGCAACCTCTTTGGTTCTCAACTTACGAACCTGACGATCAAGAATCTGAACGGGAATCTCCTCATAAGATAGGATGTCCTTGATACCAATATTCTCGGTAGGCACAATAAGGGAAGGATCACCCAAACACTTCTTTAGCATAGAGATGTGGAATACCGGATGGACTGCTGCTAACTCTGACGGTAGCTCCAACTCATAAGCTACGTTGCCAACTCTCTTGGATATCCTGTAATGACCAATATATCGGGGACTGAGCTTTCCCTTCTTACCAAATCTCATAAATCCCTTCATAGGTGAAACTTTCAAATAGACCCAATCATTAACCTCAAACTTCAAGTCTCTCCTTCTCACATCTGTATAGGATTTATGATGACTTTGCGCTGTTTTCAATCTCTCCTGAATAGTCTTCACCTTCTCCATGGCTTGATGAACCAAATCTGGTCCTATCAACTCGGCTTCACCAACCTCAAACCAGCCAATGGGAGATCTATACCTTTGCCCATATAGAGCCTCATACGGAGCCATCTGAATGCTGGAATGGTAACTATTATTGTATGCGAACTCGATAAGAGGCAAGTGGTCATCCCAACTATCTTTGAAATCGAGAACACAAGCTCTCAACATGTCCTCTAAGGTCTGAGTGGTGCGTTCTGCTTGACCATCAGCCTGAGGATGAAAAGCAGTACTAAGGTTCACCTTCGAACCTAAACCTTTCTGAAATGACTTCCAAAACGGCGCGGTAAACTGAGCACCCCTATCTGAGATGATGGACAAGGGGATTCCATGCAATCGAACTATCTCGCGAATGTACAGGTTTGCATACTTTTCTGTTGTATTGGTAGTCTTTACTGGTAAGAAGTGGGCTGATTTGGTCATTCGATCCACAATCACCCAAATGGAATCATGCTGCCTGTGAGATCATGGTAAACCTGTAATGAAGTCCATATTAATCATCTCCCACTTCCATTCCGGAAGAGGTATGTTCTGAGCCACACCACACGGCCTTTGATGCTCAGCTTTGACTTGCTGGCAATTTGGGCACTTAGCAACAAACTCTACAATACACCTCTTCATACTACTCCACCAATACACTTCTCTCAAGTCATGTACATCTTTGTGGAACCCGGATGAATCGAATATCTGGAACTGTGAGCTTCTTCCATAATCCTCTCTAGGAGATCATCCACCTCTGGAACACATAACCTTCCTTGATATCTCAACACACCATCTCCCCCTTGTGCAAAAGCCTTCACTTTCTGCTTAGGCACATTTGCCTTCAACTCAAGAAAAATGGGGTATTTGTCTTGCTTCTCCTTTACCTCTGCTACTAATGAAAACTCAGCTCCATTTATCACAACAACTCCACCTTCATTGGAATCCAACAATTGAACACCCAACTGTGCAAGTCTGTGCACTTTCTTAGCTAATTCTTGCTTGCCTTCTTCAACATGAGCAGTGCTTCCGATGGACAACCTGCTCAAAGCATCAGCAACAATATTAGCCTTACCTGGGTTATAGAAGATACTCATGTCATAATCCTTGAGCAACTCTAACCTCCTCCTTTGTCTGAGATTGAGTTCCTTCTGACTGAAAACATACTGGAGACTCTTGTGGTATGTGAACACATCCACATGAACACCATAGAGATAATGACGCCATAATTTGAGAGCAAAAACCACTGCTGCCAACTCGAGATCATGAGTCGGGTAGTTCCTCTCGTGAATCTTAAGCTGTCTGAAGGCATAGGATATAACCTTACCATTCTTCATCAATACACAACCAATTCCAACTCTGGACGCATCACAGTAGACGACAAAACCCTCAGTACCTTCTGGTAGGGTCAACACTGGAGTAGTAGTTAACCAATTGTCTTCAATTCTTGAAAGCTTTTCTCACAAGCTTCATACCATTGAAACTTAGTTGTTTTCTGAGTCAACTTAGTCAATGGAGACGAAATAGATGAGAATCCCTCGACAAACCATCTATAGTAACCAGCCAACCCCAAGAAACTCCTTATATCAGTTGGAGATGTGGGTCTTGGCCAATTCTGCACTGCCTCAATCTTCTGAATGTCGACTCGAATTCCTTCGCCAGACACAATGTGGCCTAAGAATGCCACGGATTCAAGCCAGAATTCACACTTAGAAAACTTGGTATATAACTCTCGATCTTTGAGAGTTTGAAGGACTATCCTGAGATGACTAGCATGGTCCTCCTCATTCCTCGAATAAATCAGTATGTCATCAATGAACACGATAACAAACATATCCAGATATGGCTTAAATACTCAGTTTATAAGATCAGCGTTAGTCAAACCAAAGGACATAACAAGGAACTCATAATGACCGTAACGAGTCCTGAAAGCTGTCTTCGAAATGTCACTTTCTCTCACTCTCAACTGATGATAGCTAGATCTGAGGTCTATCTTAGAGAAATAAGTGGCACCCTGTAGTTGGTCGAAAAGGTCATCAATTCTATGAAGGGGATACTTATTCTTTATGGTGACCTTGTTCAGTTGGCGGTAATCGATACACATCCTAAGGGAACCATTTTTCTTCCTCACGAATAAGACCGGAGCGCCCCAAGGGGAGACACTTGGTCGGATGAAACCCTTATCAAGAAAATCTCTCAACTGCTCTTTTAACTCGGCTGGAGCCATTCTATATAGTGGAATAGAGATGGGTTGAGTATCAAGAAGAATATCTATTCTGAAGTCTATTTCTCTCTCAGGAGGGACTCTGGGAAGATCGTCTGGAAAGACCTCTGGAAACTCACTCACAACTGGAACTGACTGAATAGGGGTGTCTCAAAACTAGAGTCATTAACTCGGACTAAGTGATAGATGCACCCTTTGGGAACTAACTTTCTGACCTTAAGGTATGAGATGAAACGACCCTTAGGCACTGCTAAACTACTCCTCCACTCTAAAACTGGCTTTTTAGGAAATTAAAACTTGACTACTCGAGTTCTACAATCGACTGAGGCATAACAAGGATGAAGCCAGTCCATACCTAGAATAACATCAAAGTCCACCATATCTAGCTCAACTAAGTCAGCCATAGTGTCCTTGTGATAGACAGAGATGGTACAATCACGGTAGACTCTTTCTACTTGAATAAATTCACCAACAAGTATGGAAACACTAAAAGGTTCAAGGAGTTGTTCGGGGGAAATATCGAACTTCATGGCTACATAAGGAGTCACCAAAGACAAACTTGCACCTGGATCAATTAAGGCATAAACATCAAAAGTAAAAACTTTAAGCATACCAGTGACAACATCTGGTGAGTTCTCCTGATCCTGGTGACTAGTTATAGCATACAGGCGGTTTGCTCCTCTGCCTGTCCCTGAAGTAGCTCTTCTCTGGGTATTTCTATCTGCTGGAGCTGCTGAAGAATATTGGGTTCTATTGCCCCCATTACCCTGTTTGTTCTTGGGGCACTCTCTCATAAAGTGACCCGTCTGACCACACTTGAAGCAGCCACTTGAGCCATCATGATACTCTCCTGGGTGGTTCCTACCACACTTGGTACATATGGGGGTCCAATTAGCCCCTGGTGCCACACTACCCTGAGACTGAGTAGGTCGAGCTTTGAAATTCTGGGAGTTCTGGTTCTTGAATTCATTTCTGTTCTTCGGTAGAGGTGCACTAGCTGATGATGGAGCAGGTCCAGTTGACTTTTGCCGAAAAGATGACCAGTTCACATTCCCGACCTTCTGCTGGCCGGATTCATGATTTGCTGTCTTAGCCCTCTTAATGCGAAACTCTTCCCTATCTTTCAATTTATCCTCCTCAACTTGTTGCACATGGATCATGAGTCTGGCTATGTCCCATATCAACATAACCACCTTACCTTCGTTACTTGACAAGCGGGATAGCCTAGACACAAACAAGCTCATCCAACTCCTCATATCAGCCACTATCTCCGGAGCATAGCGAGATAGCTGAGTGAACTTGAGGCTGTACTCTTGAACACTCATAGATTCCTACTTAAAATTCAAAAACTCTCTTACTTTTGCTTCCCTTAATTCGCGAAGAAAGAAGCGCCCCAAGAAAGCATCTTCAAACACTACCCAACTCAAAGGTGGTGCCCCCTCTGCCATATTCTTCTTCCATTGGTCATGCCATATTCTCGCAACACCTTTGAGATGATATGTATTGAGGTATTGAGCATTGAAGATAAAGGAAGCTGGTAACTAGAACATGTCAAAGAAACAAGTCCAATGAAACTGACTGACGAGCTGATTAACTGACTGCTAAAAAGAAGCGGATAATTGGAACATGTCAAAGGAACAGGTCCAATGAAGCTGACGAGCTTTCTGCTGAACAATTAGAGTCATTCTAGGTTTAGGTCACTTAGATTATGAATAGGAGTTATATTACGACTAGGATTAGATTATTTATAATTGCATTATTATTATAATAGTAATAGATATTATAGTAGGATTCATAGTATAGCTAGCATAAGAATTCCTAGTATAGTAGGATTCCAAGTATAATAGGATTCCTACTATAATAACTAGTATATGACTCTTCTCCTATATAAGGAGCTTGTAACTCAATAATTTATTCATCAATACAAATCTTGATTCTACCAACGCTATGTCGATCTCTTCACTTCACCAACTCATTGTCGCTTGCTTCATTAAACTCAAGCCAACAGAGAAATAACCAACTAAACGTACATGTTCCTCTGGACAGACTGCTGAAAAAGCAGCAGCAGTTGAGAAGGATGCAAAAGACGGCAGCAATATTGATGATTGGGAGGAGAAAGATGTGTTGCTAAGGAGTTGGATCTCAGGCACCTTGACCGAAGAAAGCATGTACCTAATTATGGGCTGCTCAACTGCCAAGGAGATATGGGAATGCTTGGAAGAAACTTATCTTCAAGCAATAAAAGATAAGAAGTTTCAGCTTAAACAAGCACTACAAAGTGTTAGGCTAGAAACCAAAAAGATTGATGAGTACATCAAAGAATTTAAAGGCATATGTGATGGCCTTGCAGCCATACACAAATATGTGGATGAAGATAGCAAAGTAATCAATTTTGCTAAAGGTTTAGGTCTCAAATACAAGATCTTCAGTAACAATCAAAATTTTCCAAGTGGAAATAAAGAGAGGAACAGTATTGAGTCATGTCAAATTTGTGGTTGGAATAACCATACTGCTCTTAAGTGTTTTTACTGGTGGGACTACTCGTATCAATCCATAGATGAACTACCACAATAACCGACTTGACATCATATTCATGCCGAAGCATTGACAAAACAAGTTTTTGCTGAATTTTTTTTTTCAAAGCAAGCTAGGAGTAACCGTTCCTCCACTCTCTAGCTTGAGGGGAAGTATTGAGGTATTGAGTATTGAAGATAAAGGAATCTGATAATTGGAACATGTCAAAGGAACATGTCCAATGAAGCTGACTGACGAGCTAATGAGCTGACTGTTGAAGAGAAGTTGATAATTGGAACATGTCAAAGGAACAGGTCCAATGAAGCTGACTGACGAGCTGACGAGCTTACTGCTGAACAATTAGAGTCATTCTAGGTTTAGGTCACTTAGATTATGAATAGGAGTTATATTACGACGAGGATTAGATTATTTATAATTGCATTATTATTATAGTAGTAATAGATATTATAGTAGGATTCCTAGTATAGCTAGCATTAGAATTCCTAGTCTAGTAGGATTCCAAGTATAATAGGATTCCTACTATAATAACTAGTATATGACTCTTCTCCTATATAAGGAGCTTGTAACTCAATAATTTATTCATCAATACAAATCTTGATTCTCCTAAATCCTTACATGAGAATTCTACATGGTATCAAAGCTTAAAAGCTTATCCGCTCTCTGAGTATTAATCAAAAAAAAAAAATCCCACACGTTCAATTGCAATGAACTATTCTACCAACGCTATGTCGATCTCTTCACTTCACCAACTCATTGTCGCTTGCTTCATTAAACTCAAGCCAACAGAGAAAGAACCAACTAAACGTACATGTTCCTCTGGACAGACTGCTGAAAAAGCAGCAGCAGTTGAGAAGGATGCAAAAGACGGCAGCAATATTGATGATTGGGAGGAGAAAGATGTGTTGCTAAGGAGTTGGATCTCAGGCACCTTGACCGAAGAATGCATGTACCTAATTGTGGGCTGCTCAACTGCCAAGGAGATATGGGAATGCCTGGAAGAAACTTATCTTCAAGAAATAAAAGATAAGAAGTTTCAGCTTAAACAAGCACTACAAAGTGTTAGGCTAGAAACAAAAAAGATTGATGAGTACATCAAAGAATTTAAAGGCATATGTGATGGCCTTGCAGCCATACACAAATATGTGGATGAAGATAGCAAAGTAATCAATTTTGCTAAAGGTTTAGGTCTCAAATACAAGATCTTCAGTAACAATCAAAATTTTCCAAGTGGAAATAAAGAGAGGAACAGTATTGAGTCATGTCAAATTTGTGGTTGGAATAACCATACTGCTCTTAAGTGTTTTTACTGGTGGGACTACTCGTATCAATCCATAGATGAACTACCACAATAACCGACTTGACATCATATTCATGCCGAAGCATTGACAAAACAAGTTTTTGCTGAATTTTTTTTTTCAAAGCAAGCTAGGAGTAACCGTTCCTCCACTCTCTAGCTTGAGGGGAAGTATTGAGGTATTGAGTATTGAAGATAAAGGAATCTGATAATTGGAACATGTCAAAGGAACATGTCCAATGAAGCTGACTGACGAGCTAATGAGCTGACTGTTGAAGAGAAGTTGATAATTGGAACATGTCAAAGGAACAGGTCCAATGAAGCTGACTGACGAGCTGACGAGCTTACTGCTGAACAATTAGAGTCATTCTAGGTTTAGGTCACTTAGATTATGAATAGGAGTTATATTACGACGAGGATTAGATTATTTATAATTGCATTATTATTATAGTAGTAATAGATATTATAGTAGGATTCCTAGTATAGCTAGCATTAGAATTCCTAGTATAGTAGGATTCCAAGTATAATAGGATTCCTACTATAATAACTAGTATATGACTCTTCTCCTATATAAGGAGCTTGTAACTCAATAATTTATTCATCAATACAAATCTTGATTCTCCTAAATCCTTACATGAGAATTCTACATGGTATCAAAGCTTAAAAGCTTATCCGCTCTCTGAGTATTAATCAAAAAAAAAAATCCCACACGTTCAACTGCAATGAACCATTCTACCAACGCTATTTCAATCTATTCACTTCACTAACTCATTGTCGCTTGCTTCATTAAACTCAAGGCAACAGAGAAATAACCAACTAAACGTACATGTTCCTCTGGACAGACTGCTGAAAAAGCAGCAGCAGTTGAGAAGGATGCAAAAGACGGCAGCAATATTGATGATTGGGAGGAGAAAGATGTGTTTCTAAGGAGTTGGATCTCAGGCACCTTGACCGAAGAAAGCATGTACCTAATTATGGGCTGCTCAACTGCCAAGGAGATATGGGAATGCTTGGAAGAAACTTATCTTCAAGCAATAAAAGATAAGAAGTTTCAGCTTAAACAAGCACTACAAAGTGTTAGGCTAGAAACCAAAAAGATTGATGAGTACATCAAAGAATTTAAAGGCATATGTGATGGCCTTGCAGCCATACACAAATATGTGGATGAAGATAGCAAAGTAATCAATTTTGCTAAAGGTTTAGGTCTCAAATACAAGATCTTCAGTAACAATCAAAATTTTCCAAGTGGAAATAAAGAGAGGAACAGTATTGAGTCATGTCAAATTTGTGGTTGGAATAACCATACTGCTCTTAAGTGTTTTTACTGGTGGGACTACTCGTATCAATCCATAGATGAACTACCACAATAACCGACTTGACATCATATTCATGCCGAAGCATTGACAAAACAAGTTTTTGCTGAATTTTTTTTTTCAAAGCAAGCTAGGAGTAACCGTTCCTCCACTCTCTAGCTTGAGGGGAAGTATTGAGGTATTGAGTATTGAAGATAAAGGAATCTGATAATTGGAACATGTCAAAGGAACATGTCCAATGAAGCTGACTGACGAGCTAATGAGCTGACTGTTGAAGAGAAGTTGATAATTGGAACATGTCAAAGGAACAGGTCCAATGAAGCTGACTGACGAGCTGACGAGCTTACTGCTGAACAATTAGAGTCATTCTAGGTTTAGGTCACTTAGATTATGAATAGGAGTTATATTACGACGAGGATTAGATTATTTATAATTGCATTATTATTATAGTAGTAATAGATATTATAGTAGGATTCCTAGTATAGCTAGCATTAGAATTCCTAGTATAGTAGGATTCCAAGTATAATAGGATTCCTACTATAATAACTAGTATATGACTCTTCTCCTATATAAGGAGCTTGTAACTCAATAATTTATTCATCAATACAAATCTTGATTCTCCTAAATCCTTACATGAGAATTCTACATGGTATCAAACTTAAAAGCTTATCCGCTCTCTGAGTATTAATCAAAAAAAAAAATCCCACACGTTCAACTGCAATGAACCATTCTACCAACGCTATGTCGATCTCTTCACTTCACCAACTCATTGTCGCTTGCTTCATTAAACTCAAGCCAACAGAGAAAGAACCAACTAAACGTACATGTTCCTCTGGACAGACTGCTGAAAAAGCAGCAGCAGTTGAGAAGGATGCAAAAGACGGCAGCAATATTGATGATTGGGAGGAGAAAGATGTGTTGCTAAGGAGTTGGATCTCAGGCACCTTGACCGAAGAAAGCATGTACCTAATTATGGGCTGCTCAACTGCCAAGGAGATATGGGAATGCTTGGAAGAACTTATCTTCAAGCAATAAAAGATAAGAAGTTTCAGCTTAAACAAGCACTACAAAGTGTTAGGCTAGAAACCAAAAAGATTGATGAGTACATCAAAGAATTTAAAGGCATATGTGATGGCCTTGCAGCCATACACAAATATGTGGATGAAGATAACAAAGTAATCAATTTTGCTAAAGGTTTATGTCTCAAATACAAGATCTTCAGTAACAATAAAAATTTTCCAAGTGGAAATAAGGAGAGGAATAGTATTGAGTCATGTCAAATTTGTGGTTGGAATAACCATACTGCTCTTAAGTGTTTTTACTGGTGGGACTACTCGTATCAATCCATAGATGAACTACCACAATAACCGACTTGACATCATATTCATACCGAAGCATTGACAAAACAAGTTTTTGCTGAATTTTTTTTTTTCAAAGCAAGCTAGGAGTAACCGTTCCTCCACTCTCTAGCTTGAGGGTAAGTATTGAGGTATTGAGTATTGAAGATAAAGGAATCTGATAATTGGAACATGTCAAAGGAACATGTCCAATGAAGCTGACTGACGAGCTAATGAGCTGACTGTTGAAGAGAAGTTGATAATTGGAACATGTCAAAGGAACAGGTCCAATGAAGCTGACTGACGAGCTGACGAGCTTACTGCTGAACAATTAGAGTCATTCTAGGTTTAGGTCACTTAGATTATGAATAGGAGTTATATTACGACTAGGATTAGATTATTTATAATTGCATTATTATTATAGTAGTAATAGATATTATAGTAGGATTCCTAGTATAGCTAGCATTAGAATTCCTAGTATTGTAGGATTCCAAGTATAATAGGATTCCTACTATAATAACTAGTATATGACTCTTCTCCTATATAAGGAGCTTGTAACTCAATAATTTATTCATCAATACAAATCTTGATTCTCCTAAATCCTTACATGAAAATTCTACAATATGAAGCTAAGGAGGCTATCTATCTATGAAGCCTCTAAAACTAAGATAAATGTCGGGACGGGACCCTCGACAACTTAACAAAACAGTAAATATAAGTGTGAAGCCCTCCGGGAAGCAATGAGACTCACCAAAGCTAGCTGGAGTGTAAAGGTATCAACGAAGCGCCTGTTGATGACCCTGAACAACTGTATCTACATCATAAAAAGATGCAGGTCGAGCGACATCAGTACATGGAATGCACC
The DNA here is from genome assembly GCA_018342035.1 of Solanum appendiculatum. NCBI lineage: Eukaryota > Viridiplantae > Streptophyta > Magnoliopsida > Solanales > Solanaceae > Solanum > Solanum appendiculatum. The sequence goes on from JAGDQO010001664.1 coordinate 124,695, forward strand.
AGTACGTAAAATGGCTGAGTAAAACAATAATTGAACTGATAGGCCTAGGAGAATACTCACCTCAACTCGACTCAACTCAACGCAAAGCAATAATAAGAGATAACATATTTAAAGCTTTGTAAATAAACGATGCTAACTCAAGGATGTCTATATAAAAATATAATAAATTACGCTTTACTCTTATTTGGGAGATTCTCTAACCGACAACTATCACTATGAGCTAAATGATGATACAGCGTCTAGCCCACGCTACCAGAGCTGTCCTATACCTTGCCGGGGTATAGAACAACCTCAACTAAGTGGATCCACTAAGCTCTACCCGAAGGCAAAAGGAAATCATCTAAAAAGTATGAATCCTTTACCCATGTTGGCATATATGGTTTATGAGGAGTTTGAGTTGTCTGAACTCATCCCCATATCGGTGCTCAATACTACTCCCAATAATATATACTCATGCTCAAACGTGTAAACACATACTCTTTCGTGGGTTAGGCTTAGAAGGGGTGGGAAAAGACTGAACTACCCCTCTTTAAAAGCTGATAAAAACTGTCCATGGGACCATCTACTGTTCGTGGTTTAATCTACGAATCGTAGATCCCATCCGTAGAATTGATATTGAATTTTTCAGCTCAAAACTTCATCCTATGGGTCCAATCTACGACCCGTTGAAGTTCCTACGGACTGTAGATCCAATCCGTAAACTTAATAATAAATTTCAGGCACAAAAGTCCATTTACGGGTCCAATCTACGGCCCGTAGAAGTCCCTACGGCCCGTAGAATTGATCCGTAGAAAAGGGACCCCAAAAATTGAGTCTCTGAACTTTTTTGACGACTTGCCAGTACGGGTTGTAGTTCCATCTACAGCCAGTACATTGGACCCGTAGTTCACACACTCAGAAAACTCTGATATGACAGTCTTTGGTAAAATGGTCATAACTTTTTACTTCGAGCTCGAAAAAAAGCAAACTTGGTGGCGTTGCAAAGAGGACTCAAAGACCTTTAACTTGATAGGTAATGGGCCATCTAATTCATTATGTGCTGGGAGATATGATTGTTTGAAGTTGACCTAAATAGAATCTTATGTCAAAACTTAGTCGAAAATGAAGTTTTCAACTCAACTTTGTGCTAGGGGATCCTTGTGACCCTAAGTCATATCCAAATCCATTCGAACAACAAATAAATGACCTTTACAAATATGGGAAATTTACGAATCACCCGATACTATTTTTACATGCAATTAAAGAATGGTTCGGGCCTTAGTTTAGAAATTTTCGGTGTGTTACAGGTATATATGAAGTTTCATGCTGGTTTAAATCCTCCTTCTCCTAACTTGGTTTGTAAGCTCAGAAGATCACTTTATGGCCTCAAGCAGGCTTCTAGGCAGTGGTATGCCAGGCTTGCAGGGCTCTCAGTTTCAAAGGTTTTACAGCCTCCTTAAATGATTATTAACTCTTTTTTTAAACAGGTGAAGGACTCTATATGTATAGTTGCAGTTTATGTCGATGATATCATTATTACAGGAGATGCTTCTACAGAAATCGCAGCCCTTAAATCATTCCTTCTCCTAGAATTCAAGATCAAGGATCTAGGTCGATTACATTACTTTCTGGTAATGTAAATTCTCACTGAGGAACAAGGTCTCATTGTCAGTCAAAGGAAATACACTCTTGACTTGATGAATTTAATGTCACTGCTCTTCCTCCTGTTTCATGTCCTTTGGATCCTTCCATTAAGCTTTCTACCGATAAGGGTGAACCAATGTCTTAAACTATTTAACACACACAAGACCAGATCTGTCTTTTGCTATGTTAACCCTCAGTCAATACATGCAGCAGCCTACTATGGATCATTATAATGCAGGGTTGAGAGTCGTGAAATACCTGGAACAATATCCAACTCAAGGTTTGTTCTTCAGTGCCTCTTCTTCATTTACTATCACAGCTTTTTGCAACGCCGATTGGGCTTCATCGCGATTCTAAGAGGTCTATTAGAGGATTTTTTATCAATCTAGGAGGCTCACCGATCTCTTGGAAATCCAAAAAACAAACCTCCATCTCCCTTTCATCTTCTAAAGCCGAGTACAGGTCCATGAGACGTTTGGTTGCGGAACTCACTTGGTTGACCAGGCTTCTTTCAGATCTATCCATCTCTCCTCAACTTCCGATTCCAGAGCACTCTGATAGTTGGGCCTCTATCCATATTGCACGGAATCTGGTGTTTCACGAGCAGACGAAGCATGTCGAAATCGACTGTCACTTCGTCCGGCAACAATATTTCTCTGGTCTCATTTCTCTGTCTTTTGTTCCTTCCAAGGACCAACTCGCCGATATGTTCACTAAGAGTCTCTCTGGGCCTTCACATCATCACAATCTTCACAAGTTGGGTGTCACTCCACTCCCCTCCAACTTGAGGGGGGATGTTGGAATGATAAAATCACCATTACAACAGTCTTCATCTTCATCAGTTGGTAAAGGAAAATCTCGAAGTGTTTTATGTGTCTCACCAGACACGTTGCTTTCATCACAGCCATCAATAAAGAAACATGATGGATTAATTCTCAGCCCTCCAAAAGATGGCACATGAGTGGCACAATTGGGAATAATATGGTTATAATAGATTAGTAAAGTAGACAATAGAAATAGGACAAATTTGTAGAGATTTATCATTTTCTTTTAAAGCTTTATTCTAGGATTAACTTGTATATATAGATGGTTCATATACAGATGAAATACAATCAAAAAAAATTCCCATATCGTTCTCATAGTTTTTACATCGACGGCTTCTTTTCATGAATCATATACAATCGTGCGGAAGCATTCTATAATCGTATTGCTCACATGAATAATAGATAACACATACGTTTATGCTAGAACATATACAATCATGCTAGAACACATAAATTTTTTAAAATTTAATTCGATAAATATCTCTTTGAGCGTGAGTAATACCTTCAAGTGAATCCACAAATTAGACTACAGTTATGCAGTCTTCTACACGTGATCCCACTAATTTTTGGATTCACTTGAAGGTATCTATTCACGGAAATATTTATCGAATTAAATTTCAGAAAGTTTTTGTGTTCCAGCATGATTGTACGTGTTCTAACATAAACACATGTGTTGTCTATTATTCATGTGAGCAATACGATTTTGGAATGCTTCCATTGTACATATAGTTTTTCAACCGTACCGCCAGTAGCATCAAGGTCTTTAATTGTGAACCCTTTTTTGACTTTTTCTTGTTTGTTTACCTTAATAGTTTTAGCAGTACTGATTGAGACTTTTACTGTGCTATTGAATCTTTGTATTTTGACACTAAGTTCATAGTAAAAATATATTATTAGATCTATCTGTTTGATTTGCTCAAGATCTCCATTCTTCAGGTAGAATTTAGTTATCTGGGACAGCTTACAAGGGGTTGTGAAATTTTTTGTGGAACAACTCTCTTAATACATTGAACTGCAAAACAATATTGGTCAGTTTTGTTGATTGTTTGCTAGTCCCTGACTCTAAATTTTCGCGTTACGTTCAATGATATTACACATTTTTTCTCTATCCAATATCCATACATTTTCAATGGAACTCTGTTTTTGAGCATCAGCTGTTTAAGCTTATATAGCAAGAGAAGTGCTAGCTTTTTCACAGAGCCAAATTTTCTCTTTTACATTCACACTTATGATTTTATAACAAGTTTGATAAAATCTGTTATAGGGGCAACTTGAATCCAATTTAGAATAAGGAACTAATGCTTTCAGTTCTGCAAGATCATGGGACTGTAAAGCTGACACTATTGCAGGTAACGTTTTCAAGGAACCCTTTTTAAGTAGCACTGGATGGAGAATCACTCTTCTACATATAGAGCCAAAAAAACTGGTGTCCATATAATGTTCCAGTGAATGATATCATCATGCCTTTTTTGGAATATAGAAAGCATATTTTTTGAACTCTGTATAACTGGGAAGTTTATTTGCTTTTTGACTGCATCGTAAAGCTTTACTTGCACTATTGCTTGTACTTACAATGATGTGAGTTAGGTAGATATCAATGTGCAAAAGAGACGAACAATGACAGAATTTTTTTCTTCATTCACATAATTAATTTAAGCAATTAATGTGACAACTGAATGTACATTAACACCTCAAAAGGCTAGCCCTCTTTTTATTACTTTAGCATTTATCATCCTAGATTTAGTTTGGTGTGTTATGTTTTGATTATAATGCTTACATTGATAAGTTCAGGACTCTATGATTTCATCAGCGATTAATCGCAAGCTAACATTTCAATTATGCTGAGACACTCCTGGTGTTCTTAGAAATCTTACTCCTGTTAAATAATCTCAGAAAATATATCCCTTTGGCCAAATATGTAATATTAAAAAGTCATAGCAGAGAAGATTTAACTGGAAACAGAAAATATAATCAGGATTAGTACATGTCCGCAGCCTAATTGAAGAACTTGTATTTCCCAAACTGAAATAAACAATATGTTTGTACCAGTGTATTGTACAGACATGGTTCTATATATATAACATTTGTTGTTAGGCTTGATTCTTTTTTCACATTTGTGTGAACTACTTCAAAATATTGAGAATAAATGCTATTGAAATCTTGGTCTACTCGTGGCTTTTCAATTCAATGGATCAAAACTTGTATTTCTACTGCTAAGTTTTTAAGTTTCAAATTAATGTTAGTCTGAAAGGATTCTGAGGCAAGGTGAACCCTTTCCCCCTTGGTACTTTTTATGAATAGAACTATACCTAATAAATAAAAGATATACAAGTTGGAGTATAAGGAAATGTTAAACTCAAAGAGCTCTAAATTTGTGTTTAGAAGAAAGTAAATCGTGGATCTCTGTTCAATTTAAAAAAGGGAGAAACCTGCAACTTTTAAGTGTATCCTCCGTGAAAGCTGCCTGGAGAAATGGCTAATGCATGAAGATACAAAAGCAACTTGTTCTCTTTAAAGGAGTGATTATATCAGAGGAAGTGAAAGTGCATCGAAAATTAGAAGGAAAAAAGAGATATAGCTTTGAGAAACAGCTAGCTCTTCTCTTGCTATCTGGTTTGAATAGAGGGTATTGTCACCTATGTTGCTTGAACTCTTAAAAGATGCTGTCAGGTCCGTGTTGGATACTCCAAAACTAGTGCATTTTTAGAGGATCCGACACAAGTGTGGCAGCATTTTGGAGAGTCAAGAAACATAAATTGCCACAATAGTTTCCAACTATTTTTTTTCTTTTTCCCTGAGGCAATTTTTCTAATCCATGATGCTCAATAACAGATAGCAAAAAAGATATTATGAAAGAAGCTTGAATTATTGTCATCAGTTGTCACTCATGAAAAATTAGATTCACTATCCTGGTTATCGTATATCAACTTTGTCACCTAAGTAGGTCAAAGAAAGACAAGATTTGAGGGGCAACGCAAGAAAAGCAACAATTCATTGGTATCGAAGAAAAAGAGAGAAATATAAGCAAGGCTGTGATGACAGGAATGTAAATCAAAAGACTTCCAAGCTGTATGCCAAGTGACTTAACATTCTGACTCAGTGGAAAAAATGAGAACATTCTGGTGGGGATCGGAAATGACTAAATCTGATAAGGTTAACATTCTGAAACTGTCTGCTAGAATCAATCCCAGAAAATAAGGACTCTAGTTTTTTAGCAGCAAGGACATGCAATTTAATAACTTGAGAGCACCAAGTTATGTACAACTAAGCAAAAGCATCCCTGTTTGGCTATGCAGGGTACTAATGACAAACTCAGCTTTTGAAGGTAATCTTGGACGAGGGTCTTAAAACCTTGATGATAATCACGGCTAGTC
>JAGDQO010001665.1:0-40480 GCA_018342035.1 Solanum appendiculatum
TATATGGCTGCTCTCAAAACTCTTATGATTCTTCAAAATAAGACCTAAAATAAAGTCTTATAAATGCACCATAATATTGGGCTTATGGGCAAAGTGGGCTATTCCAATTGGACTCAAATTTATTCACAAAGGAAAGGAAGGGAGACCCAAAACCTTGGACTTTTATTTATCCACATAGGAAGGGAAAAAGGCCTAAAACCCAACAATTCTCCCCCTACCGACTATGTGGAGGAGACCGTCATCCCGGCGATCATGCAACATTCTTCAAACTTCCCTCTTGGCAAAGCTTTAGTCATCATGTCGGAACCATTATCATTGGTATGGATCTTTTCAAGTTCAAGCAATTTAGAATCAAACACATCTTGAATCCAATGATACCTCACATCAATGTGTTTAGACCGACCATGAAATGTAGAATTCTTGCCAAGATGAATAGCACTTTGACTGTCGCAATAAAGCACATACCTCTCTTGAGCACAACCAAGTTCCCCCAAAAATCTCTTCATCCAGAGCAACTCTTTGTAAGCTTCAACAGTTGCAATAAGCTCAGCCTCTGTAGTAGATAAAGCAACACATTTTTGCAATCTAGATTTCGAAGACACAGCTCCCCCTGCAAAAGTAATCAAGTAGCCAGAAGTAGACTTACGAGTATCAACATCACCGGCCATATCTGAATCAGTGTAACCACAAAGGATAGGCTTCCCTGTCCCAAAACACAAACTCATACTAGAAGTGCCACAAAGATATCTCATAATCCACTTCACAGCATTCCAATGCTCTCTTCCTGGATTATAAAGAAAATGGCTAACAATACCAACAGCATGAGCAATATTTGGTCTTGTACACACCATTGTGTACATCAAACTACCAACAGCTGAAGCATAAGGAACTTTCTTCATATCTTCCTTCTCACCATCACTGGAAGGACACTGGTTAGTACTCAATTTGAAGTGCATAGCTAAAGGTGTACTGACAACCTTAGCTTTGTCCATGTTAAATCTACGAAGTACTTTCTTAATGTACTTCTCCTGTGACAACCACAACTTCTTGGCATCTCTATCACAGACAATTTGCATGCCAAGAATCTGCCTTGCTCATCCCAAGTCTTTCATAGCAAAAGACTTATTCAATTCTTGCTTCAACTTCTGAATCCTGCAAGTATTATGACCAACAACAAGCATGTCATCAACATAAAGCAAAATGATAATGAAGTCATTACCAGAGAATTTTTGCACAAAAACACAATGGTCTGAAGAAGTCTTTTTGAAGCCCTGCTGACTCATAAAAGAACCAAACTTTATGTACCATTGCCTAGGAGCTTGTTTTAGGCCATACAAGCTCTTCTTCAATTTGCAAACATAATTCTCTTTTCCCTTGACTTCAAAGCCTTCCGGCTGCTCCATATAAATTTCTTCATCCAAGTCACCATGGAGAAAAGCAGTCTTAACATCCATTTGCTCAATCTCTAAGTCCAGACTTGCAGCCAAGCCTAGAACCACACGAATAGATGACATCTTCACAACTGGAGAGAATATCTCATCAAAATCAATTCCCTTTTTCTGGCTAAAACCCTTCACAACTAATCTAGCTTTGTACCGTGGAACTGGGTTACCATCTTCATGTTTCACCCTAAAAACCCACCTATTTTTCAAAGCTTTTCGATCTTTAGGTAACATAACCAAATCAAAGGTATGATTATCATGTAGAGACTTCATTTCATCCTCCATAGCATCAAACCACCTTTCTTTTTCTTCACTTTCCATGGCCTCATCAAGACTCTCGGGTTCTCCCTCGTCAGTTAAGAGTACATACTCATTGGGAGAATAACGAGAAGAAGGTATTTTCTCTCTAGTAGATCTTCTTAGAGAACTCTCTGGAGCATCAATAATAGTTGGTTCCTCACCAACCACATCATCTTGCACTGGAGCATCAACGTCATACTGGTCATTCTGAATATGATTACCATCTTCAATATCAGCTTGACTTTGATCATTTTGAAGATTTTCATCAGGTACAATAGTCAAATGAACTGGATCAACATCAACTAGGCTCTCACTGCTCTGAGAATCAACCTTCTCAGCTTTGTCAAGATCTTCAATTGTTTGGTCTTCAAAGAACACAACATCACGGCTTCTAACAAGTTTCTTCTCAACTGGATCAAAGAAACGATAGCCAAATTCATCTTGACCATAACCAACAAAGATACACTGCCTAGTTTTAACATCCAACTTTGACCTCTCATCTTTAGGAACATGCACAAAGGCTTTACACCCAAAAACTTTAAGATGATCATAAGAAACATTCTTACCAAACCAAACTCTGCCAGGGACATCACCATTCAAAGCAACAGTAGGAGATAAATTGATAACATATGCAGCAGTATTAAGTGCTTCTACCCAAAAGGAATTTGATAGCTTAGCATCTGAAATCATACATCTAACCCTCTCAACTAGAGTTTTGTTCATCCTCTCTGCTAAACCATTTAGCTGAGGAGTCTTTGGAGGAGTTTTCTGATGCTGAATACCCTGCTCTCTGCAATATCTATCAAAAGGACCAATATACTCACCACCATTATCAAAACGGATGCATTTCAATTTCTTCATTGTCTGTCTCTCAACCAAGGCCTGAAAATTCTTGAACACATCAAGCACTTGATCCTTGGACTTCAAAGAGAATACCCAGAGTTTGCGAGAATGATCATCAATAAAAGTCATAAAGTAAAGTGCACCGCCATGAGACTTTACCTTAAAAGGACCACAAAAATCAGAATGTATCAACTCCAGCAAATCAAGCTTCCTCAAAGGTGGATGACTCTGAAAAGAAACTTTTTTCTGTTTACCGGCTAAGCAATGAACACACTTGTTCAACTTTGCTTGTTTCACTCCAGAAAGTAAATTCTTCTTAGCCAAATTGTCCATCCCCTTCTCGCTCATATGACTCAGTCTTCTATGCCATAACTCTGATGAAGTATCATTCTCCACCAAATTCACTTTGCCTCTACAAATGGAGCCCTGAAAAATATACAAGTTAGACAACTTGTTACCACGGGCTACAACCATCGAACCTCTAGTAAGCTTCCACTGGCCAGCACCAAGGGTATTAACATAACCCTCATCATCAAGGTACCCAACAGAAATCAAATTCAACCGAACATCTGGAGCATGTTTGACATTATTGAAAACTAGTTTGGAACCATTGTTACTTTCCAAACAAACTGTCCAAATGCCAAGAACTGCAACCTCATGATTATTACCCATTTTCAACATCCCAAAATTACCTGGAGTATAAGAAGAAAATAATTCCTTCCTAGGAGTGACGTGAGAAGTAGCACCAGAATCCACAAACCAGGTAGACTCATCGCAAAAAAGATTAACGGCATTTTCATCACAAGAAACAAGTAGATTATCATTAGCGACAACAACAACTCGATTTTCATTGTCGCCTTCTTTCTTTTGTTGTTTCATATCTCTCTTGTACCTGAAACAATATTTCTTGATATGCCCATTCTTGTGGCAATAGTCATATGTAACATTCTTGAATCTAGACTTTGACTTTCCTCTACTTTTATCTCTGTCATTCTGACCTCTGAACTTGCTTCTCCCCTATCTTCAGTAACCAATACATCGGAGTGTGAAACTGAAGAAGATGAGCCTTGAGATCTTCTTCTCATCTCTTCATTCAAGACACCACTCTTAGCATATTCCATGGTTACAACACCACTGGGAGCAGAATTAGTCAAAGAAACTCGAAGAGTTTCAAAAGAGTATGGCAGAGTATTAAGAAGCCATAGTCCCTGAATTTCTTCATCAAACTTTACACCCATTTCGGACAGCAGCTTAAGAACACCCTGAAAATCATTAATATGATCAGAAATAGGAGTTCCCTCTTTATACCTGATATTCATCAATTGTTTCAATAGAAACAATTTATTATTGCCAGTCTTCGAAGCATATAGTGTCTCGAGCTTGTCCCACAAACTTATAGCATGTGTCTCATTCGCAATGTGATTTCTAACATTATCTTCAACCCATTGTCTAATATAACCACAAACCTACGGGTGCTCAAATTCCCAATCCTCATCATTCATGGATTCGGGTTTGTTAGAGGCAAACACAGGTAGATGCATTTTCTTGACAAATAGAAGATCTTTCATCTTGCCTTTCCAAGTATGATAATTACTACCATTCAAACAAACCATCTTGCTCATATTTGACTCGATCATTCAAATAGACAATCACAACAACCTAATACTCTTATACCACTTTGTTGGGAAAGGCAAGCACAAAATAAATGTGCATGACAAGGCAATTGCGGAAGAAACCCAAGTCAAAACTTTCCCTTTCTATTTGAACCAAGAGAAGACAAAATAATGCAAAAACAAACAATTTGGGGCAGCAAGCAAATCAACCAAGCAAGAAAAATAAATCAACACGAGACACCAAGTTTAATGTGGAAAACCTCTTCGGTGTGAAGAGCAAAAACCACAAGGCCAAAGCTCCACTATAGTCAACAAGAGTTACAAAAGTGTTCTCCAAAATGGCCACCAACAAAGTGTCAAACAATGAGCAACACAACTACAAAATAACACCAAAAACTAGAGAAATAAAAAGGAGCAAAATCACCAAAACGCAGCTACTGTTCACGAGCAAAAAACTTGAGCTACGGGACTCCAAATCACCCTCTCTCAGTTCCCAATCAAATATTAAGTTGAAAGGAACAAGCAGTCCAAAAATCAGCTCAATCGGACAAGAAACGAAGCGGGAATCGCGATTTGAAATTGACTGCTAGGGTTTGTGCGAAAATCTGCACTTTCTCTCTTTTCTCTCTATATAGCTTCTCTCAAAACTCTTATGATTCTTCAAAATAAGACCTAAAATAAAGTCTTATAAATGCACCATAATATTGGGCTTATGGGCAAAGTGGCTATTCCAATTGGACTCAAATTTATCCACAAAGGAAAGGAAGGGAGACCCAAAACCTTGGACTTTTATTTATCCACATAGGAAGGGAAAAAGGCCTAAAATTCAACATATTTCACTACCTTCAATCGAAAAGAAGCACTACAATATATCTCCACTCTTTGATTTGTGGTTTTGAGTGTTTCTGTTGGATGGTGTTTATAATTGCTAACATCATTTAATTTTCGTTAAAAGATTGCACCATTATGACAATATCTTACTTTTATTTGTTTTGGTATCCTCTTGCAGATAGGTATATACATGAGAATTAATAAAACAGTCAAGTAAAACGTTAATGAGTCAGATAGTGTTGGAGATGTCAAAGCTTTGCTACATGATAAGGAGGGCATACCGGTATGCCATCGACAGCTGTTTTCAGAAGATAATAGTCTAATGGATGGACAGAAGTTAGTTGATTATGGCATTTGCAAAAACTCCACCCTTCATGCTGTTGTTGAAGATACAGCCCCAGTGATCACATTATGTGTAAAGAGATCCTATCCTGAAGATACCATTATTGTTTATTTGAAGATGTATGACACTATCCAGGATGTCAAAGCTAGGACTGCTGTGAAAGAAGGAACAAACTTAGGCGAATTCTCTCTTATTCATGATGGGAAATTTCTGAAAGAGGAGAAAACCTTATCGTTTCTCAAGATTGGTGATGGTGCAGTTCTTTGGATGGTTCTCAATCGTAATGACAAGTTTTTTATCGTTGTCATTACGCGAACTCATCCATTCCTACAAATAGAAGTAAGGGCTAATTTTTGTGTTCGTGATGTTCAAACTGTTATCGAGAGCAAGGTTGGCTACTCACTTCATAATATGGATCTGTTTATGGGAGAACAGAATCTGGATGATCAGAAGGAACTGTATCAGTATGAGATCAAAGAAGAGTGTTTCTTAAAATTGTTGAAAGCATAAAGAATTGTCTTGGAACCTATTGAAAGAGTTGATGATCACAAGATAAATTATTTCTCGAGCCCTTAGCATAAGTTATCTCGTGATTAGTTATCTCAAGTTGATGATCAATCAGACCACTTGTGTTTGCAAACATACATGTTGATATTGTTTCTTTTTTATTTACTCTTATTCAAGAAGAATGTGACATCTTTCTAGCTTCTGAAACAATTTAACTTTTATCGCTTTATTATACCCTGACAGTGTGTTTTACTTTACTTTTGATATTTTCTTTCCTGGAAATTGTTTTTTCTGTGTTCGGTTGGTAAGTGAAAAATATTTTAAAGAAAGATTAGACAGACAGCTTGTGTTTCATATAAAGAAAGAAAGGGTCACTTTTGCAAACACACATGTTGATAGTTGGAAGGTGGTGAACTTGTTTTGTGTTAGATCTTCTTATAATTCCTGGTGGTTGTAGTTTGGTTGAGGATAGTGGCTATGGATGGTAGGTGGTAGCGATTGACGGTGGTGGTAGTTGTGGTTCGAATTCAACCATAACAATTCAATCTTAATCCCATGAACATGCAGATATGACTCTCAGTAGAAAGTTATGTTTAATTTCTGCTTTATGTATCTCTGAATCTTTAATGTTGAATCTTGCAAAATGGAATCTGAATGGTAAGTTAAGGAGTGTCTCTTTCGTCTTTTTCAGCTTTTCATTATTAGAAAAAACTAATTCAATTTGTTTTTTTCGACCAAGAAATTCGGCATTTTTGTCTTGCAGATGAGAAATGTTATCCTAATGTTCTGATTAGTTTAGTTTCATTTGTGTAAGATATTTAGAGGCCTTCTCGAGTCTATTATCACACTGGACTGGTTGTCACAAAAACCGCAGCCTGTAACCATGCTTTATGAGTTTTGCCAGAAGAACGGAAAACAAGTTGGTATAAAGTATCGGAGAAAAGAAGAGAAAGGCATAGCTAGTGTTTATGTTGATGGTCAATTTGTTATCTCCGCTACTTCTGAGAACAAGTAAAATGCTAAACTTCACGCCGCAAAGGCTGCACTCACAAAGTTGTCCTTAAACATACTAGTAAGTTGGTTTGGAGGAGCAAAGCAGAAGCTGAATGAGCTATGTGGAAGAAAGCACAAGAGCAATCTTGTTATTAATTCTCATTTTATTTAATTATCGATACTCGATACACATCCACATAGAACAATCCTTATACTTCAGAAAAAGCACAAGAGCGCCTAAAGGGAGACACTCTGCAGTGTAATGAATCCCTTACTCAACAACTTTTGTGATTGCTCCTTCAACCTTACCGGTGCCATTCAATATAGAGGAATAAGTTTATGCTGAGTGACCCAACTCCAAATCAATGGCAAAATCAATATATCGATCTGGTGGAATACCTAAAAAAAATTGTCAAAAACACCTTTGAAAACAACCTCACCAATGGTACCAAATCTAATGTGGGAGTCTCAACACTAATATCTCGAATTTAAGTCAAACAAGTGTCACGTCCCTTCTCAAGAATTCTTTGGAGAAATGCCATTATCTTCTTCAAGTAATGGCTAATAGTCCCCTCCACTCCTACCTAGGAATACTCAACATCGCTAGAGTAATTATCTTGACGTGACAGTTTAAGATCATATGATTAGAGATACCCTATCCATAACTAGGATAATTTTGAAATCCACCATATCAAAAATGACCAAATATACCCAAGTGTTATACTCCATCAAGGTAACCACACAAGATTGATAGACTCGATCCACAACCACAAAATCATCGACGAGAGTACATAAAAACATGTATAGTCAAGACAAGTGAATCACATAACATGTCCACCTAAAGAAAAATACTTAAACACATACGAGTAATTGGAGGCTGGATCAAATAATAACTGGATAAAAATCGTATGCCTCTGTCATGCCCCAAAATGCATAACACTAAGCATGACTACCATTAGCCTGAGTACCTCCACGATCACCACCTTACCCAAACTGGGCACCACCTCTACCAAAGTGAGAACTACACCTACCGCTCTATCATCTATGCATCACCTAACTATATATCCAATTGTCCTCTTCATTTTGTAGGGCAGTTATTTTGTTTCTCCTCATTCTATTCAAAGTTGCTGTGTGAAAAAATCTACAGTTAGAATCACCCTTATTTAACAAGTTAATTCTAGATGTCAATATGAAAGATGAATTTATGTGTAAATTATTAAATTGCAAGAAACTGTATCAGAACCCATAATATTAAAAATACATAGTATGATGCGTGTGTGTAGCACGCGGCCGTTAGGTTGAGGTCAGTTCTTATAGCCTGGCCTTGCAATAAATTTTCTGTCGAGTAGAGGCATTTCATCACTATCTGACTAAGCTGATACTTGATACCGGCTTTGAGTAAAGTAGTCATGATTTGAATAAAAAATATTCACTATGGGCCATAAAAAGTTCTCCTCATCGATATGACTCAAATCGTTGAAAGTTCTTGCTATTCCATCACCATTTTTGGTGGTCCCTAACCTCTTACTCTCACATCTTAACAGTGGAGAATCGAAAATTTTGTTAAGGGTGTTCAAATTTAATATATGTACATGAAAAATAATTTTTGACCTATATATTTTCTTTATTTTTCGATATACATAATATAATTTTTCTATGAAGAGTGTTCAACTAGCCATCCTTCATTATTTATGGCTACGCCACTGCATAGCTAGATTAATGATGTGATTTAAGAAAAAGTATTTGCCATTTATTTCTCAATTTATAGATATAGTTTATTTTAGTTTGTTTTATATTAAGAAATAATTAAGTTTGAATTGTGCCAGATTCTTTAATCAAATATATGTAGCTTATAATCATTACAATCTTAAAAAGTTTTTAATTCTTTTTTAAATTTCATATTTTAGTCAAACATCATGACCACATAAAATGAAACGAAGAAATTATTAAATTAGATAAACTTATTATAATCACATATTTAACTATGCAATGTGTGAATTATATGTAAAATAAATGATCATATATTCATTATTTTGATGTAAATTTTAGGGGTGAATACTTCTTTTTTCTTTACACTTTCTCTTATTCAAGTCATATCTAAAAACGAATATTTAACTTGTAAATGCAATTAAAATGGATTATGATGAAATGGTTGGGATCCTTCCATTTTAAGTAGAGATCTCAAATTCTAATTTTGAATATTAAAATAAATTGTTGAGAGTGTTGCCATCATGATGAATGATCCTTATAATGCACAAATTTGAATTAATCAATATTCAATGGGAGTGTAAAAAACGAACACGGACAATAAACAAAATACATTGTAAAAAACACATGAAAGACATTCCGAATATATTAATTTTCAACTTCCCACATACTTTTTGTTCTCTAGATAGGTCAACTAGTCAAAAGTTCATCCTATATCCTCTTCCTTAGCAATATATTTCATTTTCTATCTTAAATTTATACAAACTTCGTAAACGGTTGATGATTTGAAAATTTCACATAGATAAGGTGAGGTGGCATTAGATATAAAGGCAGATTATAGAATTTAGCCAGAAACATCTCAGAGAATGTTGACCGAAAACTTCAAGTAGGAACGTGATTTTTGGAGGGAGTCAACCAAATTTGTGTATGATAATTTATAATGATTTGTATGTTGAGTCTTCAAATGCTCATGATGACAAGATGAATTTCTATGTGTATTTGTTTTGCTATGAAGATGTCATATGAAATCATGATTTCAAATCAACATTTGAACATGTGATTTGGGATCATAATTCCATATCGCAAGTAACCACATGATAGTGCGATCTTTTTCTCTTTTTCAATTCACACTTTTTTACTTTCTTCTTCACACTTTTAATTCATGATCTACTCGAAATTCAATAAAATATTTACTTTTAAAACTTATATTTTTAATGAGATACCTCCTGAATTATTGAACCACAGGCTACATGTAATTGAAAATAGTAATGAAACTATTATATTTCTGATGTCTATAAATTAGCAACCACAGTTTAATTGGATGCAAAGGCCTTTAGAATTTTTTTGAATGTTAATTTTTTTAGAATCACAATTATACATGTATCTATGAATAAGTTCTTGAGTTCAAATTAATATTCTTTAAAAAGGTATTTTGACGCAAAAGAATTGTAAAGTTATAAGTGTTATGTGAATATGTACTTCACTTGGCTAAAAAAGAAACCTTTGTCAAATTTCAAGATATGTGACAATATAACCAACAATAAATTGATCGTTTGGTTTACTTAATGTTTTTAGTTTCTATAGTTTTCAATTTACGTTTGTATTTTTTGAATATTAAAAATACACAGATATTTAAAAGTGAAAATTTTTCACTAAAAAATTCTTATTATATTAAAAATTCATAAAGAAAATCATATAACCTCGTTAATTCCAAATGAAAATATTAACTTTGTGATTTAATCAATATAATAAATATTTTTTTGTGCATATACAAGAAAATTTTCATCTATATATATATATATATTCTATCACAAAAAATATATAAAATTATTACTTTTATGTTTATTGATATTTTTTATCACCGCACAAAGCGTGAACAACTTCACTAGTTAAATAATAAAAGCGCATATCAAAGTAAATCTCGTGTAATTATTAGTTTGATGTAAATACACTAAGTTTTTTTTCCCTAAAAACATTTATCAGTCAAACTATAATTGTAGTTAAAATGATTAGTTTGAATGTTATTTAGTTTTTTTTCCCCCTAAAATACCTGCTAGTCAAACTTCAGTATTAATACGATCCTATCCCCTCTAATCCAACCCACCTAACCCACCAAACACTACTTAAAGGAAAATACTAATTAATTCCTGAGATTTTAGCAATATGATACATTATAATTAATAATTGCCTCTTAACTCGGTCACTCCCACCCCTCTATCCCCATCCCCACTATATATAACCCACTCTCCCCACAAGTCATTATCAAGTAAATGCGAAGCCCCATTCTCCATTTCTGATATCTCATATAGTGGAAATAATGAAGAAAATGGGTCAGATCAAGCGTCGATGGAATCCTGGAGAGGATGAGCTATTGCAGAAGATAGTAGAAGAAAAATGGAGCAGAGAACTGGTTGTTTATCATCCAATCGATTCCTAATCGATCTGGAAAATCGTGTAGAGAGCGTTGGTGTAATTATCTTAATCCTCAAGTGAAGCATCAACCTTTTACTCCAAAAGAAGATGATATTATTTTCAAAGCTCATGCAAAATTCGGTAACCAATGGACTATGGTAGCATCTTTTTTACCGGGTCGAACCAATGACTTGATAAAAAATCATTGGAATTCCACCCTTAAACGGAAGCGCTCTTCCATGTCAGAAGATTTGACATTCGAAAAGCGTCAACTGCCATTGAAGAGATCGTTCAGTATCGGGGAAGGTATAAATTCAGGAAGTCCATATGAATCTCATTTGAGGAATTTAGATTTTTCTAGGGTCCCTCAGTTGTGTCTTTATCCGCCCATTGCCCCACCATGTCAAATTTTTCCTCTTTCAGCATTTTCACCAGTAATGCCCGATCCACTAACATCTCTGAGTCCATATAGATCTGATTTGAACAATTTAGATTTGTCTAGGTTCCCTCAGTTGAGACTTTGTTCGCCCATTACCCTACTAGGTGAAATTTCGTCTCTTTCATCAGTTTCACCCGTAATTCCTAATCCATTGACAATTGTGAGTCCATATGGATCTGATCTGAGCAATTTGGATTTATCTAAGTTACCTCAGTTGAGTCTTTATCCCCCCCATTATCCCACTAGGTGAAATTACGCCTCTTTCATCAGTTTCACCAGTATTTCCTGATCCATCAACATCTCTGAGTCTATCTTTACCTGGATTCAGATCTAGCAAGAATTTGAATTTGGTAAACCCAATCGAGCAAGTAGCTGAATTGACACCTGTATCAGCATATGAACCCACTCCATCAAATTTTGTGCCCCAAATTTCAATAACTCAAAATGACAATTCTAGTCTTACAAGTATGGAGAAACAATTGTTGAGCCCAAAATTTTTGATAGTTTTGCAAGATATGGTACGAAAAGAAGTTAAAAATTATGTGTCCGAGTTAGAGAATGAAAGGGCTTCAATAAACACAGAAGCAACAATGGATGCTATTGTTAACAACACTGGAGTTAGCAAAGATTGAGTAAATATTGAATAAGGAGGAGAAAAAATAGAGAGATCATAGTTATTATTTTCTTTAAACTTTAACTGACGTTTTTATATTATCTCATTAGACATATTTTAGGATCGTAGGATAAAAAGAGGGCAAAAATATCTATATTCATAAGAAGTGTATGGAAGGCCCAATCACCCCCACCCACCCCACCCCACCCCACCCCAAAAAGTTAGAAAGAAGTTAGAATTGATGAATTTTCAATTAACTTTATTGATGAAATCGATCATTTTTATATCATTTGAGGTGTTGTTATTAATATAGTTTTTTCCTTGGTCCTTTTATATTTAAATTTAACCATTAAGATAATCATCTATGGTATTTGATTAACTAATTGTTATTTACTATGGTATCAAAAAGAAAATTAATCGGTGGTATGTTAAATTAATTGGTGGTATGTCTTTAAATTTTTTAGAGTGATAACTATTTTAAAATTTATGATATTTTTTATTTAGAAATAATTTAATTTTAAAATTTTTATTATTATTTTATCATTAAAAAATAATCTACAGTCATACACTAGTGTTAATACCCAATTAAGTTGAATCAATTATATAAGACAAACTAAAATATATCAGATGACTTATTTTATTAAATAATTAAAAGATAATAAATATTAGTTATAACCCAAAAGAAAGTAAAGTTAGTAGCTAACTGAAACTAACAGTGAAAAGGCTTATTTTAATAAAACTAATTCAAAAGACAATCAATATTAATTATTTGTCTCGTTTGTCACTTAATTGTCAAGTTCTATCTTATTTACAGATCAATTGATGAAATCAAAGATGCAAGAAGGACATTCTAAACGTGTTGTTAATGATTCA
Source organism: Solanum appendiculatum (assembly GCA_018342035.1). Classification (NCBI taxonomy): domain Eukaryota; kingdom Viridiplantae; phylum Streptophyta; class Magnoliopsida; order Solanales; family Solanaceae; genus Solanum; species Solanum appendiculatum. Next base: position 12,917 of record JAGDQO010001665.1, read on the forward strand.
ATAGTAGACAAGTGAGTAAGACTTATTTTATTGGGATGTTCAACTTGATTCCGAAGTGCGTATAGTTAATTTTATGGAGAGATAATCAATCCAGAATTGGCTATACTTTTTTTAGCAACGTCATGTATTTTGATTCCATATATCAAACAAAAAAGTATCATATGATTTACGCATCATTTATTGGAATAAATCATCAATGACAAAATATAATTTTTATTATGTTTTTATTTGAATTTTATTTTTAAAAGTCAATGAAAAGTATATCCCCACATATTATAACTAATGACTCTTGAGCAATGAAAATTTCCATAAGAGAAATAATGTCGAACATCAGGCATAGATTGTATTAGTGACACATAGCTCAGAATGGCCCATCTCATTTTGAGTTCACTTGAAAATGACAAAAGTTCTTGAAAAAATTTAACAAATGCAATGTTTGAATGTAATTCTATTATTGAATTTGAAGAAACATGAAAGATGATGCTTACAACGTACAATGTAGAAGAACATGATTGGTTGAATAATTTTTTATAATACTCGACACATGTGGTCAACAACTTTTAATAATCATGTGATTAGTGCTAGATGAAAAGTTACATCTAGAAGTACTAATCATGTTCTAAATGGATTGGATGTTCAAGCAGTTAATTACATATTTGTATGATTGATTATGAGAAAAATGTATTTAGTAAGTAGCGGTTGAATGAAGAACAGAAAGACTTCAAGTGTAAACAAGGTAAGCCTATTCTTGTTGTTAAATATAATCCAACTTTAGCACAATGAAGAACAGAAAGACTTCAAGTGTAAACAAGGTAAGCCTATTCCTGTTGTTAAATATAGTCCAAGTTTAGCACAACTTTTTGCAATCTACACTCATAAGATTCATAACATATTTGAGAAAAAAAATTTCAAAGGAGCTAGGGCATGTTCTAACGTTCTATTGAGACACAAGTATGTTTTGGTGGTCAAGTATCTAATAAATATGAAATAAGAATGCATAATTTAAGGAAGACCTGATTTGATGAGTTCAATTTCCATAATATTACATGTGTCATGTAGTTGCAAAAATCTATATGTATATATGGGTATGGTATGTGCACATTATCTACTGATTTTTTTACAATCTTAATCATCTTAGCAAATGAAATATATGTGTGTGAAATTTTTCAAAGAAATCTCAAAAAGGCTTCATTTGAATTAGATGGCTATCTAGAAAAGTCGCATAGTATCATATTTCAACAAAAATGATAGAAAAATAAAAAAGACAAGATATTAAATCCTCTTCATGTAACAACTCTAATTGTTCACAAAGAAAGTATCAAAAGATATTGGAACAAATTAAAAATAATATATCATAAAGAAAGAATCGTAAGTATAATATAAGTCTTTATTTAGTTTTAATTTTCACAATTATCTAATTAATTTTTATTTGTTTATAGAAAAAGCTCATGTTATTACATAACAAGTAAAAAAATTTGTCTGAGGACAATACAGATACTCCATATCAAACAACTTCTCTTTTATGGAAAGTCAATCTACAAGTTAATTTTCTTTATATATTAAGTTAATCATAATATTTTAGAGATGTTGCTTTTGATTTGAATATGAATGAATTGAATGTTTCACTTTTAGCCATTTTAAAAAGTGTTGAGAACACTTTTTAAAATAAAGCCAGAGCAGTCGCTTTTGTTCAATATGTCTAAGTAAATAATTCAACTAGTATTCTACATATCCAAACTCTTTATTAACTCCATACTCTCCCAATTTAGCCTCCTGCTCACAAAAAAAAAAAGAAAAACATAAAGCAACATAAGCTAGCCATCAAAATTGATAGTACATATTATATCACCAATTCACCATCATAATTTATAAATAATAAAAGATCAAACATATGTACATCTTCAAGCATCCTACGTTTGTTCTTCGATTTAGTCTTTCCCTTGCTCAAGCAAGAATTAGGGAACATGTAAATCCTCTATATAAATATATAGAGACAAAACAAAAACAATATCAAACTTTATTACAATAGTCTTTTTTCACTTGTTAAATAAATTACTTTAAAATATTTATTCTGCGTTATCAATTAATATTTTATTAAATAGAACAATTAATCAATCAATTCTATACTATTATGTAACAAAATATTTCACCATTAATACATAGAAATTAACCTATCAACCTCCTTTATATATGGAACACTAATAATGTCTAGTATATAAAATGATTCAAATCGAGATTATCTTATGGAAAAAAGGTTCAAACTATATGGATAGATGGTGTAAAATTATTTTACATGATCATGTTGCTTAAAATGTGATAATAAGTAATTCTCTATAATGAACATTAATCGCTAACCCTAAAAAAATTCATCATTAATACATAGAAATTAACATATCAACCTCCTTTGTACATGGAGTACTGATAACATCTATATATAAAAAGATTCAAATCGAGATCATCTTATGGAAAAAAGGTTCAAACTCCATGGATAGATGGTGTAAAATTATTTTATATGATCATGTTGCTTATAATGTGATAATAAGTAATTTTCTATAATAAACATTAATCGCTAACCCGACAAACATAATAACCTTTTATGATAATTCAATTAGAAAAATTTAATATGTGACAATGATGCACCTTTGCACAAGCTTTTCTTTTAATTGTAAGTTCATAAACCGGAAGACCCACCTAAAATAAAAGTGAACAAACAAAGAGAGAGAGAAATTAGAAATCAAAATTATGAGCTAAATGTCAATATTGTCATGCAAAAGAAAATTAACACTATGTATACATACTCTCTCTATAAATGAATAAACAAAAGGTTGAATACATCAACGACAAACCCTTAAAAAGTGTTCTATTAGATATTTCTATTTAAGATTTTGAAATTTGTTTTAAGTTTTCTAAAGCGCTCATTATGAAGTCACATAAAATACGTCACCTAATTTGATTATATACATCAACATTAATTGCAATGTGCATGAGGTTTTAAGGCTTATTAAAAGTATTGTGTATGTTTAAAGGAGAGAATGCATCTTCAAAATACGCTCAGAAACCTTTTCAAATTTTAATCAAAAGTGTTTAACAAGAATACTTTATCTTGCGTTCAGGTGCTCAATTGAAGTATGTTATTATTTGAATTGCAATATTCTCTTAATATGGAAACTTAGGAACTCTGATCATGTGACCATCATTTAAGGTGTTGTATGGCAGATGGTGTACATCTTCGATCGATTAGTTTAATCAGTGGAGATGGACTCTTTGGATACACACTTGCTTAGAGATACTATGGAGCAAGTTTGTATGATTCAGGATAGACAGTTCACAACCCAAATTCGACAGAAGAGTTATGCAGACCGGAGAGTTCGTCCCTTAGTGTTTATGGAGGTGATAATGTTTGGCTCCGAGTGTAATCCATGAAGGGTGTTATGAGGTTTGGAAAGAAGGGAAAGCTTAGCCCTAGGCTCATTAGACCTTTTGAGATTTTGAGCTGAGTGGGAGAGATGGCCTATAAGTTTGCCTTGTCACATAGATTCCAATAAGTTGGCCTTGTCACATAGATTGTCATCTGTGCATCCTGTGTTTCATATCTCCATGCTTTGGAATTACGTGTTGGATGAGTCCCATGTACTTTCTCTTGATTCAGTTGAGTTGGGTTCAGAGTTATATTTTGAAGAGGAGCCTATAGTCATTTTGGATAGGCAGGTCCAAAAGCTTAGGACCAAGGAGATTGCTTTGGTGAAGGTGCAGTGGAAGCACCATTCAGTTGGTGAGGCAACTTGGGAGACGGAGTCTGACAGCGTGTCAGATGTTCTCACTTTTTTAAGCTTTAGGTTGTCACGACCCAAGGTACCCCCCGAGATGTGACATGGTGTACAAGACTCCGAGAGGCCTCGTGTAAGCACTTAGCATACATTACATACAAGATACTAGAGAATAAAAGTTCGAAAGAGAAATTCATATCAAAGCTTTTAAAAGAAACAGCGGAAGTCTACATCTCATGTCTCAAAGCCAATCTATCATAGAAAGTAAAGTTGGGACGTAACCCAATACAATCCAAAAACTGAAAAGAAATGACATGAAAATAAGAACAACTAGGCTATGTCCTCGGATGGATGAGAACTCACCAAGTCTTCTATCAACTCTCTAATCAAGCTCTAGCCACGAGTGGAAGGTGAATCACCACGTCCTACACCAAAGAAGTTAATGTAGGCAAAAGTATGCGTTAGCACAATTAAGTACTAAGTATGATAGCAATGCACATAAACACATAAATCATGCCAGAGAGAGAGACATAATCATGACATGCAATGGCCAAGCTAAAACATGATAAAAAAACATGAAACATAAAGCATATATCAAGGCCAAAGCAAGATAAATCATCTTTCCTTTTTTTTCTTTCCTTCATCATGAGAATACTTGTTCATTAACTTGTGGGGAAAAGCCTTAACCGACATGTAAGACCATGTGAGCTATCAACATGGAATTCGGTGTCTACCCCACACCGAAAAGAGGTGTCCTACTTGCCAAGGTAAGACCATGAACTTCTTAGCATATGTGGATCCACTAGCTAATGTCTACTTAAAGATAACATCCTATGGTGGCAACATAGTTTATGGAATAGAGATTGCTTTAGGAGACTCGGCCTCAACTAACGAGAGAGCTCCATCTAGAAAACCCTGCCTCTACTAACGGGAGAGCTTTCACTAGAAGACCCGGCCTCTACTTACGGGAGGGCTTCCATCTCAATATCCACTCGGTGCTAAGCATAATTCCCACGGATTAGTCATTAACATATTTATATCATTAAACATGAAAAGGTACAAGTAGGGTTACCAATTCAAGCTAAAATCATGTTTATAGACGTTTCATCTTCCATGGACTTTGTCCAAGCTTACGTCATTAGAATAGCTCCTTAAGAACATGGGTAATTGCCTCTTTGTTCTTCTTTTACCATAGTGGGAGAATTACGTGAGAAAACTTTCACTACTCAACCATAGCATCATCATGTCATAACTTTGGTACTTTACTCTCAAAGCACCCTTAATTCATCATGCTCATATTTCATAGTTCATATGGGTTCATGCAAGTTCAACTCATATCATGCAATTCAATGCAAGTTCATGCTTAGAAAGCCATAATTAGGACAATTTACCCATACTTGAAGGAGCTCACATAATAGAGGAAAATCATGCTTTTGACTTGATCATGCTAAATTCATAAGATTGTCCTCGATTTATTCATAATTCATGCTTGATTTCATAGAAGATTCATAAAATTCATCAAATCATAGTTCAACCCAACAATCAAAGCTAGATTATCAAATTGGGGAGAATTAGCTTGGGATCATGGGGGTTCATGCAATCTTTACATCAAATCATGTAATTCACGCTAATTCATGCACTAAGTTACTTTATCACGCTAGATTGTGCATTAGGAATCATAAAATCCACAAATGAAATCATAATTGAAAACCCACAATGATTGATCAAAACCCTAATTCAATTGGGTTAGAGTATACCTTGGAAAATCATGAAGAAGACGAAGGGTCCATTGGAGGAAAGGACTCCTAATGGTGAACATTATCATACCTCAAAGAAATCCACAAGAAATTGGAGAAGATTGAAGGTCTTCAATGGAGGATTCAAGCTTTCTTCTTCTTCCTTGAAGCTCGAGAGAGTTCCTTTTAGAGAGAGAAATATTTGAGAGGAGAGTTTAGGAATGAGTTAGAATGAAAGGAATTAGGCTTAGAAAGTATTTATAGGTCTTAGATTAAGGGTATAACCGACTTAGCTTAATAGGTAAACAATTAAGGAAAAGACCAAAAAGCCCTTAATTAAAAACTGTCGGGGCCAATCGACGGACAGGATCTACGGTCCGTACATCAATTGACGGACCGTCCTACTCTTCCGTCAATTGATTCAGAAAGTTTATTCTGGGTTGAAAATTTGGCTAAGTCTGGAAGGCATCTACTGAACCCATATACGGGGCCGTCTACTAAACTACGAACCGTCCTACTATTCCGTAGGTCAAGGTTAAGAAACTAGGAAATCCTGAAAGTTCACAGTGCCATTGACGGTCCCCACCTACGGCTCGTCAATCCATCTACGGCTGTAGGTGGCCTCTGTGGTCACTGTCTTCAAGTGAGTTCTGCAATTAAAATTCTTTGGAGGCTTGGGGTATTACACCGGTACTTTCTTTTGCCTTATATTCGAGGATGAACATGGTTTTTAGTGGTGGATAATGTAATGACCTGGTTGGTTATTTTTGAAAATCTTTATAAAATTACCATTTTGCCCTTCCAATACTGACCCCGAGTTATTTATGTTTGAGTTTTTGAAAGTTGGTTTCAAACCTTGGATAAAAAGTTGAGAATTTTGTAAATTTTTAATTTTTGAAAGGCTTAAGTTGCTTAAAAGTGATTTTCAGAGTCTCTTAGTATTTCGAGTGTCGGAATGGAATTTCATCGATTTCGTTAGTTCCTGAATGTATACATTCGTCCAAGGGAGTTTTCGGTTTCACATTCGGATTCCTTTGGCGGATTTGAGGTCATAAGTTGGAAAATTACGGAATTTTAGCCTTTGGGTTGGCTTTGGTCAACATTTGGAGTTTGGATACTTAGATCGGAATTTCGAGAGCTCCGTTGGATTTGGAGGATGATTTTACGCCTAGGTGAGGTTTTGGTTAATTTTTAAGAGGTTCTGAGCTTGTTTAAGCCTTTTTAGGCGTTATGTTAGTTTCTTGTGGTTTTCACAGATGTCGGGTCAAGAAGACCTTGTATTCGTGTTTTGACGGTTCTATTTAGTCCGGAACGTCGAGTATAATCAATTTGCATATATAGTTTATGTGTAGGGGTTCTGAATGAATCATGAGGATCCTTTTGATGATTTTTGAGCTGGTTTTCTAATAAGTGTTGCTGAAGCCAACCCTCCCCGATCGCGGAGGGGTGACTGCATTCACGGGAGGTCAAAGCCTTGATCTCATCATGCACAGATAAGGGGGCGCATTTGCAAAGCTCATTTTTGAGCTGTCCATCCGCATTCGCGGACAAGGGTCCATGTTCGCAGACCACCCCTAACAGTGTTTTGATCCAAATTCAGGGTTTCTTTCCTATTTCCCATTGTTGGAGCTTTGAGAACTCGGTGGAGGCGATTTCAAGTGGATTTTCAGGATGAAATAGTTGGGTAACATTTCTTGACTTTAAATCTTCAATTACCCATTATTATTATTATTGGATTTATGTGTTCAAATCAAGATTTTGGGTTGATAGATTGAAGGTTTTTCATGAACTTGAATTTTGAAGTAAAATTGGGATTGTGGACTGATTTCAACTCCTTTTTCGAAATGGTTTTCACAATTGAGTTCCAAATGCATTGGGTAATGCTTTCAAGTAAAGAATTTAAGATTTAAACCTTAATTTTGAAATTAGATTTTTGAGTTGATTGACCCATTTGTCTAAATTGCTTGAGTTGGGTAGTGTTAATTTCGGAATCTTATTGTTATTGTTTGATTGAAATAGATTGTAAGGCTTTGAATACCGTTCGGAAGGGGAAGACACAAGTCATGGGTTGACTATTTGATGGATTAAGGGAAGTGACTTCCTAAACTTCGTAAATCTAGTTTATTCGTGTATTTTCCCTTTATTATGTGCATTGGGGAGTAATGGAAATGAGGTGAAGGGTGTATTGTTCCACTTGCTTAATCTAAATAAATAAAGAAAGGGTTAATTAAAAAGCAATGTGTTGATCATGATACTTTGTGAGTTTGCCTTGTTGTGAGCCCTAATGTGTTGATTGATGAAATATTTTGATGACATTATTGTGAACTTGAATTGTTGAGTCATTGTCTCTTCCTTGTGGTATGAGATTGCTTATTTGCTTTGATTTCTGTGCACCGTGATGAGACATATGATGGTTGTTGATGCCGAAGTTATTTCCGGTAAGTGCTATTGATGTCGAGATAATTTTCGACAAGTGATATTGATAACGAGGTCATTTCCAGCAAGTGTTATAGATGCCGAGGTCTTTTCCTATGAGTGATGTTGATGCCGAGGTCATTACCTGTGAGTTCATGAGCCATGGATTTGTGTGACTTTGTGTATGATAAATCATGAGATTTGGTGTTCCTTGTACTTGATTAATGTGCTTTGATTTACTTGACACATGTTGCTGTCATATATGATGCTTGATGACTGTTGAACTGTGACTATAAGATTGTGATTATGAGGACTTGTGAACTGTGCATCCTGAACTGTTAGGTTGAGCTGATTTCTATGCAGGTTGTAGTTTGAGGAGGTTCGATTGGGATGAAATGAGTACTCATTTCTTTATAGTTTGCTTTGGTTATCAGGTTGCTTGCTGAGTACATGTTGTTTGGTACTCACTTCTTGCTTCTACACTTGTGTAGATTCCAAGCCCAGATCCGTGTGATCGTCTTCTTCTCCTATTTCTGAGGCTTGTTAAGAACTGTGAGAGGTAGCTTCTTGTCATACCGACGGACTCTCTCTTGTTCTTATTTTATGCTTTGTTCTATTCTAGAATCAAAAACATTGAGACTTGTAATTGTCTTTCATTTACACACTTTATGTTTTAGTGGCTTGTACACGTGACAACCAGAGTTTGGGGTTATTGTTTAGAATGAATAAGTTTTCCGCTCTTATCTTATCCTTGTTTTACTTATAGGAATTCTTTCGTTTCGTTGGGTTGAGGCTGACTTGTCTTGGTGGGAATAGATAAGTATCATCACACCCATTTTTGGATCATGACACACTGCTAGTTGTATAAAAAATCACATGCTTGACACATGAAAAATGAATTAGTATCCCACTTGTATGGGACATGTTAAAGATGTAATTAGTGAATAAAAGTGTACGCTCTCTATGTATGATATATGGACTTGTGATTGAGAATATAGGAGTTAATACGTGTAAAATATTAAGTTCTTTTGATTTTTCAAGATATCAAAGTCAAGCTTGTTTATGATTATTTTTTTCCTATTGATGAAGAATTAAAATTTAGTTTATAAAAGGCATAAAAGTATAGCATTACGAGATTACTTAATCTATTCACATTTTACTATGTGGTTTAATATATTTTTCTATAATAATGATAGGTGAAAGATTTAACTAATGAGATAATATCCATGGATCGTTTGCTTGGTGGGATAAGGAATAAAAATTCAGGATTAATGTTATTCCGCATTTGAGGTGTAACTCCTTTGATTAACTAGGTTTCGAAATCAATTATTTGTACTGGTTTAGTGAAATTTGTAACACATATGTACAAAGTCAAAGCTAATTATTAGCTTTGGAGTAATCTATAACCGATTCTTTACATGACAAATTTAAGATTTGAAATTTGTAAGTTCGAGTTTGGGATTCTATATTATAGTCCATTTGAATTTACTCGTATGTAGGGTTTGAGTGAAAGCTACTACGGTATGATTCGAATCCCATGAACATACATGTCTGACCCTCTCTCAATAGAGAGGATGGTCAAGAAAAGTACACTTCTAAAAATGATAATTATGTTTAATGATTTCCTTTTTAAGTATCTCTGAGTGTCTCCTAAAACATTAATGTTGAATCCGAGTATATGGAGTATGTTTCATAATCCAACCTGAGATTTAGGCTTAAGAACTTCTACATTTTGTTTTCCTCTAAATGGAAATAATTCTCATTTTTTGATCAAACATATTAGGCCTTTTATTTATTTTTCCCTTTATTGTAGTAATTCTGTATCTTTGGTTTTAGCATAGTGCATGAAAAAAATGATATTTGCCTCATTATTTTACTGTTCAATTATGTTTAGGTTTGTACTGTTCATTTTAATATAGGTGTTACTTCTTTGTAATTGTGAGAGGAATTGGAGAGAATAACTTTTTTTTGGTATAAAAAGACGTAATATATTATATTTTAAAATGCATCATTACAAGATAGTGGCAGAACATGGATGTTGATAGTATTTGGGACAGGAGGTAGAGGTTGATTACAATATTTACTAATACTAGTTGGCTTAGTATGTCTAGCAAAAGAAGTTCCTGCTTTGCCTGCAAACAATGAAGGAACTGCTAATAACAAAAAGGAGTTGTCCATTTTTAGCGTAGTCCCCTCCTTAGCTAGAATAGCTGTCACTTGATTCCCTTCTCAATAGCTATGTTGCACTAGAGGGTTCCCCAATCGCTATAGTAGTTCCCTGTCGTCAGATAAATTGTTATTGTAAGACGGGTGGTCATCCTTTAAGTATTTGATGATTTCTTCACAATTTATGGAGATTTCTAGAAGTCTTAGATTGGGAGTAATGGCTAGGGTTTATGGGTAACTTAATCTCAACATACAATGTTAGGGCTGAAAAGGTAAATATGTATAAACACAATAACATTAGAAGCTAATTAAGGTAAGAAATATAGAGGAAACATAAGCATGCAATACTGTAATACCCCGGACTCGAAAGGGTGGGAAACTTTTAGATTTTTTGGGTTAGTGCCAGCAACGATGGAAGCCACCTACGGATCATAGGTTGACTTACGACCCGTAGGTGGGAACCGTAGCTGGCAGGCCCAAGTCTTCAAAATGACAAGTTTCAGAACCTCAATGACAGCCTGCCAGGACAGCTCGTCATCCAGTGTACGAGCCGTAGATGGGTCTCATGGGTCCCCTCCAAACTTGGTAAAATTCTTAAGCCTTAAGTTCAGATCTACGGGTGCCATGTACGGTTCATCGATGGACCCACAAGCCGTACATGGTGACCCATCATTGGGGGTCCAAGAGGGAAAACTCTCTGAATCTATCTACGGAGGAATAGGATGGTCCGTAGGTTGACTTACGGACCGTAAGTCCAACCGTAGATAGGGTCCGACAGTTATTTATCCAGGGGTTTTTATGTCTTTTCCCAATTCTTTTAAATTACGACTTTGCCCCTAAATTGACCCACTATATAAGTCATTTATCCCAAATTTCCCTTTATTATTCCCATTCTCAAATTCCCGAACTTCCCAAATATTTCTCTCTCTAGAAAAGTTCTCTCAATTCTCAAGGAAGAAGAAGGTCTAGGATCCTCTATTGAAGGTCATCGATTTCTAGCAAATTATTGTGGGCTTTGTTGAGGTATATTAGCATTCACCATTTGGAGCCCTTTCCTCCAACGGGTCCCTAGTTTTCTTCAATTTTCAAGGTTCAATTTCCCCCAAATTGAATTAGGGTTTTGATCAATTCTTATGGGTTCTTCAATTATGATTTTATGATTCCTAGTGCACGATCTAGTGTAATAAAGTAATTTAGTGCACGATCTAGCGTGATTTATATGATTTGAGTAGAAATTGTATGAACCCATGCATGAGCCATGATTCCTAGTTATGAATTCATGATGAAGTATATCCAACAATGGAGAAGTGTTACTCTTTTCGAAATGTGATATTTGATGAAACTTATTCATGATGGTCTTCAGATAAGGAATAGCTGGCAGATTCAGAAGTTCTCAAAGATGTGTTGAACTCGTCACAAACCCTGCTGAGTCTAGATGAAGCTGAAGATGCAACTACTGAAGATAATATTGAAGAAGATGTGACTCAAAATCCTTGGCAAAATGGTCTGCACCAACAACAAGGTGGAGAAGGAGAGCTTAGTGGAGCAAATTCACCACCTTCACTAAGAAGATCAACAAGGACCAGAAAGCAAAATCTCAAGTATGCAAATGCTGCCATAGTAGAAGAAGCAAATGAAAAGGAACCAAATACTTTTGAGGAAGCTTTCCAGAATCCGAAGTGGATTAAAGCTATGGAGGATGAAATTGCTGCATTAGAACAAAATCAAACTTGGGAGCTCATGACAAAGCCAAGGGATGTCAAACCTATTTCTTGTAAATAGGTTTACAAGATAAAGCGTCACACTAATGGAGAAATAGAAAGGCACAAGTCTCATCTTATAGCTTGAGGCTTTTCTTAGTAATATGGACTAGATTATGATGAAGCATTTAGTCCAGTGGCAAAGCTTACTACTGTTTGAGTTCTACTTGTAATTGCAGCTAGTACGGATTGGAGTCTGTGGTAGATGGACGCAAAGAATGCATTTTTGCATAGAGAGGTGGATCGGGAGATCTACATGTGTCACCCATTAGGTTTTCAGAGCAAAAATCATCCTGAATATGTGTGTAAGCTTCGAAAGGCTCTCTATGGATTAAAGCAACCGCGAGGGCATGGTATGGTAAGATTTCTGAATATCTTACTCAAAGTGGTTATTTAGTAGCACCAGCAGATTCCAGCTTGTTTGTAAAAAATGTTGGCAGTAAACTAGCTATTGTGCTAGTATATGTGGATGGTCTAATACTAACAGGAGATTGTGAAGAAGAAATTCTTTGAACAAAGAAGAATTTGTCAGTATGCTTCCAAATGAAGGAACTCGAACAACTCAACCATTTTCTTGGTTTGGAGGTTGATCGCAATGAGGAATTTTTTTGCATCAGCAAAAATATTCCAAAGATCTATTGAAGAAGTTTGGGATGTTCAATTGCAAAAAAATCTCAACACCACTGGAGCCAAATGCGAAGATGTGTTCTCATGAAGGGAAAGACTTGGAAGATGTAACAATGTATCAGCAATTGGTAGGTAGTTTGGTCTACTTAACTTTAACAAAACCCAACATCTCTTACACGGCTGGTGTGATGAATCGTTACATGTAAAATCCAAAGAAGCCTCATTTGGAAGGAGTTCGTCGACTCTTGAGATATGTGAAAAGTACACTTAGCTATGGTATTTTTTATAAGAAAGGTGAAGTTGGAAAGCTATTTGGTTATTGTGATGCTAACTATGCTAGAGATAATGATACTCGACGTTCAACTACTGGATATGTATTTATGCTTACTTCAGGAGCAGTCTCATTGTGCAGCAAAAGGCAGCCAATGGTGTCCCTATCAACAACAGAAGCATAGTATTGGGTTGCAGCAGTTGCAGCTCAAGAAAGTACATGAATTACGCAGTTGATGAAGGATTTACAACATCCAGTAGGTTATGCAGATCCTTTGTACTGTGATAATCAATCAACAATTTGCTTGGATGAAAATCTAGTTTTCCACGCATGGACTAAGCAAGTGGAGATACATTACCACTTTATCAGGGAAAAAGTGTTGCAAGGAGAGATTGATTTGGAATATATTAAAACAGAACATCAAATGGTAGACATATTCATAAATGGCTTAAGTGTCAACAGGTTGGAAAGTTTCTGCCAGCAACTAGGCATGGTTAAGACTGGGAGTTAAAAACAACTAACGACGAGAGTGTGAATGATGACTATCTGACCCTACATTATAAGAGAATGTAGGTACAAGTATGCATTAGTACATGGAATGTAAATGCATATAATCACATAAATCATGCCAATGTGATGCTTTCATATAGGAAATCATGCTAGTGAGATATCATCATGAATATGCAATGACCGAACTAAATCATGTGACAAAAGGGTAAGAAACTCAATGCACAAGCATGGTCAATGCAAGCTAGTCATATCATAAGTCTTGTGAGATACTTCTAGTACCTTAGTTCTTTATTATGGGATTTTTACATTCAACCGACATAGACCATGCGAGCTATAACATAGAATCCAGTTTCTGTCCCACACCGAAAAGGGGAGTGATGTCTACCCCATATCACTAGAAGGGGTGTCCTACTTGCCAAGGTAAGGACCATAAATCTGTAGCTTACATGGATCCACTAGCTATGTGTCTATCTGAGACAAAACCTACAAGGCACTTAGTTGTGGGACTTAGGGATTGCTACTAAAGGCCCACGGATGCTAAACGGAAGCCTTCATCCCAAAAGCCCGCTCGGTGCTACGTAAAATTCCAAGAAATAGTCAATTAAGCTTATTCATATTTTAACCAAGGAAGGGGTACATCTAGGGTTACCAAATCCAAGCTAAGATCATATCAAGACGTTTCAACTACCATGGGCTTGCCCAAGCTTACGTCATTAGAATATCTCCTAATCGACTCATAGGTGAGAAAGCCTTTCAACCATATGAACCCTAATTTATGTGAGAAAACCTTTCACATTCATATTCTTTGCTTATTGTTAAGAAAATCTTTTCACAACTCATGGATGCCATCATCTATATGCACCCTAGCAATTATAAGCATAATTCTCATGAAACATTCATCTCTTATGCAAGCTATTCATATACATGCATCTCTTATGCAAGCTCTTTTCACAAGCCTCCGACCATACAAACTTAGTCTTCTTTTGAGTAAACGAGGTTAATGGAGAGGCAATACAAGAAAACCCTTCCACAAACCTCCTATAGTATCCGGCCAATTCCAAGAAATTATGAATATCCGAAGGAGATAGAGGTCTATGTCAATTTCTAACCACATCCGTCTTCTTAGGATCTACCTCAATACCTTTACCTGACACAATGTGACCAAGGAAAGCCACAGATCTCAACCAAAACTCACATTTATTGAACTTAGCATATAACTCACGATCCCTAAGAGTTTGCAATACAATCCTCAAATGATCGGCATGCTCGTCCTCACTTCGGGAGTAAATCAAAGTATCATCAATGAATACAATCACGAACATATCAAGGTATTGTCTAAACACCCTATTCATCAAATCCATGAAGGCTGTCGGAGCATTAGTAAATCCAAACGACATAACTACAAACTCATAATGGCCATACCTAGTCCGAAAAGCCGTCTTTGGTATATCACAATCTCTCACCCTCAATTGATGATAACCCGACCGGAGATCAATCTTAGAGAAGAAACTAGCACCTTGAAGTTGGTTAAACAAATCATTTATCCTCAGAATCGGGTACTTATTCTTAATGGTAACCTTATTCAACTGCCGATAATCAATTGACGTACGGAGAGAGCCATCTTTGTTACGAACAAACAACACCGGAGCACCCCATGGAGAAATACTCAATCAGATGAAACCCTTATCCAACAAATCCCTCAACTGCTCCTTCAATTCCTTAAGTTTCACCGGAGCCATACGGTAAGGAGGAATAGATATGGGTTACGTATCGGGGAGAAGGTCAACACCAAAGTCTATTTCCCTTACGGGAGGAACACCGAGTAGATCATTAGGAAACACATCCGGAAACTCATTTACCACGGGAACCGACTCAAGGCTAGGGGTTTCAGAATCTATATCCCTAACCCGAATAAGATGATAAATGCAACCCTTGGAGATCATCTTTCTAGCTTTAAGACAAGAAACAAACTGGCCTTTAGGCATAGAATTTCCCCTTTCCCACCCTAGGACGGGCTCATTAGGAAACCAAAACTTCACCACTCGGGTTCTATAATCAACTGAGGCATAACACGAATAAAGCCAATCCATCCCAAGAATGACATCAAAGTCTATCATATCTAGCTCTACAAGATCAACATAGGTGACTCTATGAAATAAGGAAATGGGACACTTCCTATAAACTTTTTTAGCCACAACAGAATCACCAATAGGAGTAGAGACACAAAAGGGGTCTATCAACACATCCGGGGCAGTAACAAATCTCATAGCCACATATGGCGTCACAAAAGATAAAGTAGCGCCTGGATCAAGTAAGGCATACATATCAAGATGGAAGACTTTCAACATACCCGTAACCACATCAAGCGAACCTTCTTGCTCTTGGCGAGTTTGGAGTGCATAGAATCAGTTTTGCTTTGGAGCACTAGAACCCAAACCACTAGGAGCACCTTGTTTACTCTATTTCCCCTTTTGAAATATTCATTGGACAATCCCCAATTTTGTGATCACTCTTGCCACAAGTGAAGCAACCATCCGATCCGGCTAAGCATCTCCCCTCATGCTTCCTCCCAC
The DNA here is from genome assembly GCA_018342035.1 of Solanum appendiculatum. Classification (NCBI taxonomy): domain Eukaryota; kingdom Viridiplantae; phylum Streptophyta; class Magnoliopsida; order Solanales; family Solanaceae; genus Solanum; species Solanum appendiculatum. Next base: position 28,742 of record JAGDQO010001665.1, read on the forward strand.
ACTTTTGACATGGGGAATCAGAGTCCTATCACCACCACCATTTCCTCCTTGAGGGTTAGGGTTAGACACCCTATTCTTGTCAAACTTAGGCATAGGATCATTTGAAGAACCTTGGCTCGAAAACCTTTGCCGAAACTTAGAACGGTCATGTCCTCCGGTCCTTTGGTTTGAGAAGTCACCATCACCGGTCCTAGCCCTCTTTACCACTTTGGACCTCTCCTTTAGCTTCTCCTTTTCGATTTGTTGTGCATGTACCATCAACCTTGAAATATCCATTTCCTTAATAAGCATGGTAGTCCTACACTCCTTGACCACCAAGTTGGATACCCCCGACACAAACTTACTCATTTTGGCCCTTGAATTGGCCACCAAGGAAGGCACATCTTTTGACAATTGAGTGAACTTCAATGCATATTCTTTGACACTCATACCACCTTGCTTGAAGTTAATGAACTCGAGGACCTTAGCCTCTCTCATCTCAAGAGGAAAGAATCGATCAAGAAAAGCTTCCTTAAATTTTTCCCATTCAAGAGGACCCGCATCTCTAGCCCTCTCACTTTTCCATTGGTTAAACCACACTTGGGCCAGGCCCTTCAATTTGTAAGCGGCCAACTCCGCTTTCTCTTCCGGCGTGACTCCCATGATCATCAAAATCTTGTAAACCTCTTCAATGAACTCTTGTGGATCCTCCTCCACCTTGGAGCCATGGAATTTCGGAGGGTTCATCCTTATAAAATCTCTTACCCTTGTCGCTGTCGTACCCACATGTGGGTTCAGGGGGACCACCACTTCTCTATTGGCCTCGGACGTCACGACTTGGGATAATGCGTGGAAAATGGCTCGGACCTCCGCATTAGTAATCTCTTCGGCCAAAGGAGCGGTCGGAACTTGGTTAGCCTCTTGCTCCACATTCTGATTTGCGTTCCTCCTTACAAAAGCTCTTCTAGGTGCCATATCCTGAAAAGCGTAGGACATGGATTAGGAGAGGAACGTATAGAGTTAAACTCTAAAGCACGATTTTAGAATATGAAAGAAGTGGAATTTCCTAACCTCTTTGTAGCCTCATATTCATAAATGTAGCGCGCTTCACACTTGCGAACAAGACTCTACTAGATATGGCTTTGAGACATCCTAGGACCTTTCTAAACCTTGCACTTTGAATACAAAGTTTGTCACGACCCAAAGTACCCACTAGGTGTGACATGACGCATAGGATCCCGAGAGACCCCACACAAGCCACTTAGCATACATATACATAAGGTAAAGATGAAAAATGAGGAATATAATAGGCAATCTCATAAAAGTAAGAGTTTACAAGCGGAAGTCTTGACTATGTCTCAAAATCCATCTAATACAATAGAATGATCGGGACGTAACCCGTACATCATATACAAGTCTGAAACTAAAAATAAAGAAAAGCAAGAAAGTCTCTTAGTCCCCAAAGCATGAGGACTCACCAAGGCTGATAGCTCGAACTCTGAAAGCAACTAACCACGAGAGTGTGAAGGATGACTGTCTGATCCAACATTATTAGAGAACGTAGGCACAAGTATGCATTAGTAAATGGAATGTACTATGTATGAAGCAAATGCATATAATCACATAAATCATTCCAATGAGATGCTTTCATATAGGAAATCATGCTAGTGACATATCATCATGAATATGCAATGACCAAACTAAATCATGTGACAAAAGGGTTAGAAACTCAATGCACAAACATGGTCAATACAAGCTAGTCATATCATAAGTCTTGTGAGATACTTCTAGTACCCTAGTTCTTTATTATGGGATTTTTACATTCAACCGACATAGACCATGCGAGCTATAACATGGAATCCACTGTCTGGCCCCCACCGAAAAGAGGAGTGATGTCTACCCCACATCACTAGAAGGGGTGTCCTACTTGCCAAGGTAAGGGCCATAAATCTGTAGCTTACGTGGATCCACTAGCTGTGTGTCTATCTAAGACAAAACCTATGAGGCACGTAGTTATGGGACTTACGGATTGCTACTAAAGGCCCACCGATGCTAAACGAAAGCCTTTATCCCAAAAGCCCGCTCGGTGCTAAGTAAAATCCCAAGAAATAGTCAATTAAGCTTATTCATATTTTAACCAAGGAAGGGGTACATCTAGGGTTACCAAATCCAAGCTAAGATCATATCAAGACGTTTCAACTACCATGTGCTTGCCCAAGCTTACGTCATTAGAATAGCTCCTAATCGATTCATAGGTGAGAAAGCCTTTCAACCATATGAACCCTAATTTATGTGAGAAAACCTTTCACATTCATATTCTTTGCTTATTGTGAAGAAAACCTTTTCACAACTCATGGATACCATCATCTATATGCACCCTAGCAATTATAAGCATAATTCTCATAAAACATGCATCTCTTATGCAAGCTATTCATATACATTCATCTCTTATGCAAGCTATTCATATACATGCATCTCTTATGCAAGCTATTCATATACACGCATCTCTTATGCAAGCTATTCATATATTCATAAATCATGATCTAGTATGGGTACATGTCAATTCATCTTAGAATCGTACAATAAACTAGAATTATGCATATTTTCATTAATGTCATAACTTTTCTTTGACCGTCATACCCTATAAAGATACACCTAATAGCCTTTTTGTCCATCTTGCTACGTAAGTGATTAGGTACAAATACATAGCATACACACCCAAAAAAAAAGAAAATAGCTAACTGAAGGTTTCATATTCCATAATTTTTCAAAAGGTGACAGAAAACATAACCTTTGTTGAGGAAACCTATTGATCACATAAGCTGCAGTCTCCATAGCTTCTGCCCAAAATTGTCCCAAGACATTTTTTGCATGACGCATGTCCGAAAAATTTCTGCTAGGTGTCTGTTCTTCCTTTCCGCTATGCCATTTTGTTGTGGCATGTTTGGACACATGAACTAATGACGTATTTGACACTCCCGCAGGAAGTTAGAAATTTCATATGAGGTATATTCCCCACCGTTATTAGTTCGCAGGCAAAGAATTTTCTTACCAACTTCTGCTTCAACAACCTTTTTGAATTCTTTGAACTTTGAAAATGTATCAGATTTTTCCTTTAAAAAATAAATCCATACGTACCTGGAAAAATCATCAATAAATGTCACCATATATTTCATCCCACCAACAGACACTTGCTTCATAGGTCCGTATACATCAGAGTGAATTAATTCTAATGGTTCCTTGGCTTTATATTTTGACTCCCCATACGACAATTGATGAGCTTTACCATATTGACAACCTGCACATATTAGATCTGTCCTTACGGCTAGTTTGGGAAGACCCTTCAACATTGACTTTTCCATCATGACACTAAGCTTAGAGTAGCTAACATGACTCAAGCGTATATGCCATAGGTCTGCAGTCTCATTCTTCATCGTCTTGTCTACATATGTAGTTTCTACCGACATTACATAGACGGAATTCAATCTCGGTCCCTTCTTCACTCGCTTTTCTTTAATCTCAAGGTGATGATATAACCTTACATCTTTTGGACCAAATAAAACAAAATGACATGAAGATGTTAGTTGTACCACTGAGAGAAGATTTTTCTTCATACCTGGGACATGATAAACATTTTGAAGCGGCATCAGATCAATACAATTCTTTGGAGACACTACATTCTTACCAATGTGAGCTATTGATAATTTTGTGTCATCGGTTGTCACCACCTTACGACTGCCTTTGTATTAGATAAATTTTGCAACTTATCCATATCACATGTCATGTGATTTGAGCAACCTGAGTCAACAATCCAATCCTTTTCATAGTCAATTTGATTGGATGTTACAGCTGTAAAGGATAGATCTTCATCTTCTATAGCAAAGAAAGTATCAGCATCCCACTTGTCACGACCCAAAGTACCCCCTAGTCGTGGCATGGCATACAAGACCCCGAAAGGCCTCATACAAGCCACTTAGCATACATAGACAAGATAATAGAATCAAAGAGTACAAAAGTAAGTTTCATATCATAAGACTTGATATAAGTAGCAAAAAACTAAACATAGTCTCAAAGCCATCTAAACTCATAGAATGAAAAGTTGGGACGTAACCCATACAAAGTTCAACAATAAAGACATAAAAGATATAGTGGCTACGTCCTCGAATGTATGAGGACTCACCAAGTCTTCAAGATCCTTCTACTAAGCTCTTGCCACGAGTGGATGGAGAAGCACTAAATCCTACATTATGAGACAATGTAGGCAAAAGTATGTGTTAGTACATGGAATGTACCAAGTATAAGAGGAATGCAATAAAACATTGAATCTTGCTAAAAAGGGACATTTTGATGGCATGCAATGACCAAGTTAAAAGATGATATAAAAAGGGTTGAAAAGCATAAGTCATAAACCAAGGTCAATGCAAGCTAAACATATTTAAAACTTGTGAAGTACTTTGAAAGTCCTTTTTAGTTCATTATTGTGGGAAATTACCTTTAATCGACATGTAAGATCATGTGAGCTATCAACATGGAATCCGGTGTCCTACCCCACACCGAAAAGAGGTGTCCTACTTCCCAAGGTAAGACCATGAACTTCTAGCTTACGTGGATCCACTAGCTAATGTCTATCTAGACAAACCTATGGTGGCACATAGTTTATGGGATAAAAGATTGCTCTTAGAGACTCAGCCTCCTCTAACAGAAGAGCCTCCATCTCACTACCCTCTCGGTGCTAAGTAAATATCCCACAGAATAAATTATCTTGTTATCCATGGAAAGGTACAACTAGAGTTACCAAGCCAAGCTAAAATCATGTTCATAGACATTTCATCTTCCATGGACTTAGTCCAAGCTTACGTCATTAGAATAACTCCTTAGACCATGTGTGAGAAAACTTTTCACCAACCATGATCTTTTCATAATAGCTTTTAAGGCCCATAATCATTCACTTCATACTAGAATGCCATACTACTAGTGGAAATAGTTTTAAAAGCATGGTCTATAATCATTGATTGTATAACCAGCTACCATACTAATCAAGACCTAATTTCGGAAAATAGCCCAAAAGGCATTGATGGCAAATCTAGATGTCATTCATGTCATGTGGCCAAGCTTCATAGAACATATAGATACTTCCATCCATAAGCTTACTTGAGTCACAAACATTGATTTCATAAAAACATGCATGATTTTATAAAACCCATCTTTTCATAGTTCAAACACAACAATAAACCAAACTCTAGACATTTAGGGATTTCACATGGGTTCATGGAAATTCATCTTAAAACATGCAATTCAAACCAATTTCATACTTAGAAAACCATGAACAAAGCAATTTGATCATAATTGAAAGAACCCACATGATAGAAGAAAACCTAGTTTTTGATTGAACAATTCTTGCTTAGAAGATTAGGGTTAATAGTTAAATTTATAGATCAATACATGGCTTCACATGTAATTAGTTGAAAATATGTAATTGATTTTAAATCATCAAAACAAGATCATAAGTACATAATTGAATCCATACAAATAGAACCCATGAAGAATGAAATCAAAACATTGTTCAATTTTGGGAAATTGAATTGGAGAGTTGAAGAAAACCATGGGGGCTCAATGGGTGAATGGAACCCATTGATGAACTCCCTACATACCTCAATTGAAGCTCTAAACAATGATGAAGAATGGAGACTTTAACTTGAAGAACCCTAGCTTGACTTCTTCTTCTTCTTGATTGTAGAGAGAAATACTTGAGAGATGAGAGTTTGGGAAACTTGTAAAGTGATTTTTGAAGGCTATATTTTAGGATTAAAAGGGATTATATAGTGTTAGGATTGGTAAGGAACCGACTTGGATTACTAATTAAACCATTTGAGGAAAAGACTAAAAGACCCATTTTAAAATTTGGCCGGCTGCCCTACTTACTACATGACCTACGGTTGATAGGTCAACCTACTGCCCGTAGGTGACCAACCGTAGGTCATTCTTCTTGGAGTCTTAAGGTTCTTCAAAAATGACCCCAAAATTCAACCAACGACACCACCTACTACTTGACCTACGGTTGGTAGGTCTACCTACTGACTATAGGTCATGTAGTAGGTCACCAAAAATCATTTTTTTCAAATTTCTTCCCCTAGGCAAACTCAACTACGGCTCCCCCCCTCCCTCTTGACCTAATGTTGGTAAGTCAACCAATGATTAGTAGGTCAAGTAGTAGGTCACCAAAGTTTTCAAAATTTGAAATTTTTCGTTCTTTCCGAATCCGGGGTTTTACACCACTCCTCTTCAACCTTGGAAATGGCAGCATTATTTTCCACAATCTTTTTCTTTGACCTACAATATTTTGCCATATGTCCCTTCTTGTCGTAATTATAGCACTTCCCTTCAAACTTTTTGCCACAATGATTCTTCCAACCACCCCCTCCACGAGTGCTCCCTTTTCCTTCATGACCTTCCACCTCATCATCATTCTTCTTAGATCCACTGGCACCATGCTGCTTGAAATTCCAGTTTCCTTTATTGACATAGAGTGCTTCCTCTTGACCCTTCAGTGAAGCTTCTCCCATTTGCTTGGTCAAGGCTTCCTGACCTGCTAGCAAATTCTCAAATTCTACAAGTGAAGGCTGATTTTGCCATCCTTGTACAGCAGCAATGAAGCCTCGATATTCAGGCTTCAGAAAATAGATGATGATCTGCTTCATCCTCGTCTCTCCAATTGGAGCTTGTGGATCTAACTCTGAAATATCTCGGCATAACATCTTTACCTTATGAAAGTATTGTGCAATTGACATGTTGCACTGTGCTATTGAGAGTAATTCACTAAGAGTTGAAGCCTCGTATCATTTTTCTTTGAAAATAACTTGGCGAATATATCCCAAGCCTGCTTTGGGGTGGTGGCATCTCGTATGTGCTCTAGCACATCCTCTTCGGTCGCTATTTTCAAGGTGAACATAGCCTTTCCACTTTTATCTTCCACTTCCGCAATGTGCCGTTTGCATCTTCTACTTCTGGTTGTGTCACCTCACTGCCATTGGAAACCTCCCACAGGTCTTGCCCTTGCACATAAGACATTATACAAGTTGACCATGTACTGTAGTTGTTGTTGAGCTTTTTCATTCCGCCGATAGCTTGTAGGTCCGTCATTGCCTCGACAATAGAAATCTCAAAAAAAAAATGCAGTAAATGATTTTCCACAGAACAGCCTTGCTCTGATACCAAATGAAGAACTTTAAGAAACTAATAAGTTCAATACAAAGGAATTGTAGCTGAATAATCAGAAATATAGTTTGCAGGGAAAAAAACTGGACTACATTTTTTATTCCATCAGGAATGACTTATATGGAGTTACACATTTGATAGACTCGTAATCCCATTAAATAACATTCCACTAACTAAACACTCCTACACTTTAGGAAAAACTATCTGCAACTCTATAAACTAGGAAAACTATCACGTAACTAAAAGAAGTATCAAACTAACAACTTAAAGCTAAAAAGTAGCTATAGTGCAGACTTGGTCAAATTAAAAACAAAGCGATGTTGTGCAACTTTAACACATAGTTCATATGACGACATCAACAAAAGATTCTATGCCTTCCATATATTCACGTTTACACCAAAAATGGAAAATGGCTTTGATTATTATAGTATTAATTTATTCTTTCTAGTTTCCCATACATCGTGCTTCTTCAATTCAAAGAAGTGTGCACCTCATATGGCACTGTTATCTTTAAGTCCCATGGAACTTGTTGTCTTTTATTTTGCGCTTTTCACTTTAAAAAAACTGGTGCAAGAGGATATCAAGAGGGCTCTAATCCCCGGACTGTGGGGCCTTATTGGGTAGGGCCAACCTAATAGGGACAGCACATACCCCACTTCAAGTGCACCTATGTCAGTGGAACCGGTGAGCCATACAAGCTAGTTAGATGAATGGGGTAGAGGGATCATAGTATCCCCTTTGATTGATCTAGCCTTTTCTTCTCTTCGGTAGTGAATCACCTACTAAAACATGCATACTTTGAGACTTACTAAGGCAGGCTTTGGACTCTTTCATTAGGTAAGGGAAGAAGGGGCCTAGGCACGACAAATGTTGTACAGTTGAGTGGCAGAGAATTTTGATCTTTCTAAGGGAAGATACAATTGCATTGTTGATGACATGATTTTTACCTTAAAATTTTGCATTCTCTGACCTTTTTGTCTGTGCTTTAGAATGTTTGCGTTTGCTGGTGCTTATGATTGTTAACTTAACCACGGTTTAAATACCGTTCTTTTTTTGTTTATCCTCTTGCAGATGACTATAGACGTGAAGGTCACTAAAATAGTCATTATAACAGTTAAGGAAACAGATAATATCGAACATGTGAAATCTTTATTACATGATAAGGAGGGCATACCGGAATGTCTTCAACAGCTATTTTCAAATGATGTTTGCCTAACAAATGATGAACAGAAGCTAATGGATTGTGGCATTATCGAAAACTCCACCCTCCATGCTTATATCGATAATCTAGTCCCGAAGGTATGTTTGGTGAAGAGACCCTATGCTAATGTTGCGATTACGATTTATTCAAGGACTTTCGATACTATCCAGGATGTCAAATGTAGGATTGGGGTCAAAGAAGGACTAAACAATTTTCTCTTATTCATGACGGAAAGTTTCTTGAAGAAGACAAAACCTTAGCTTTTTACAAAATCGATGGTGGATCAACACTTCATATGGTTTCCAATCCGAGAGACAAGTTGCTTATTTCTGTAGTAATGCCAACAGAGGAAATTGTTAAAATAGTATTCAAGGTTGCTTTAACTGTTTGCGACATATAGAAACCAGAGTTGGCTACTCGATAAATTCTATGGATCTATTTCTTGGGAAACAGAAATTGGAAGATTCGAAGATATTGTATCAATGTGATATCAATGAAGAGTCCGTCTTAAAGGTGAAGAGTAGAACAATACAGATCTTAATCAAGACGAGTGGTGGAAGTATTACACTAGAAGTGCACAGGCACGAGTTGGTCAAGGATATGAAGCGCATGCTTCTACAGAAGCTAAACATACCAGTTCATCTGCAAAAACTTGTGTTTGAGGGAAAAAGTCTAGATGATACCCAGGATTTAGCGAGCTACAATATTAGATGCACTCGAATATCATTTTTGATTTTCGGAGTTCCTTTCCTACAAAATTATTTGATATTATGAGTTACCTTTAGGATATCCATCATTAAGAGTTACCAACAGAAAAACTTACATATGATTATAGGTATTATCTGTTGTTTTATTATCTTCACAATTACTGTATTTCCTCTCCAAAAATGTTTTGATATGTTTTAGTTGAATCGATGGTCTTTCAAAAACAGTCTTTCTAACTTCACAAGGAAGATATCGAGAAGTTTGATAACTTCTTTGATTTCAAATTTTGTTAGCCTGTAGATCCCTGTATTTAACCTTACTTATTTTAATTTTTCGCTACTTAATAAGGTGCATAAGGCATGACCCCTTGCTTGTACTTTTGCTTTTGAGTTTCGGTTTCATTATAGAAGATTTAAATTATTCTTAAAAGGCAAAAAAGTATATTATTATTAGATATTTAATTTATTCTCATTTTACAAATGTAGGTTGATCTGATCCGAGTACATTCATAGTCACACAAACAAGCATTTGTCAATTAATGAAGAGTTAAACTTTTTTTTTTTATGAAGAGTTAAATTTAAAAGGCAAAAAAGTATAGCATTATGATATTACTTAATCTATTCACATTTTACTTTGAAGTTTAGTTTTTTTTCTATAATAAATGTAGGTTGATCTGATCTGAGTACATTCGTATTCATACCTGTAAATTTTTGTCTATTAATGAAGAATTAAATTCAGTTTTTAAAAGGCAAAAAAGTAAACATTATGAGATTACTTAATCCATTCACAGTTTACTTTGAGGTTTAATATTTTTATTAATTCTTATTTAATATAGAGTGTGCCACAAACTCTATGATGATCATAGAATATTTAGTTTTTTCTTCTTCTTAATTTTTACATGCTTGTTAATTAGTAGAGGCTTTTTATGCTTAAAAAGAATTAGTAAAGTAAGGTATAGCCCCCCTTGCTTGTACTTTTCTTTTGAGTTTCGCTTTCATCATATAAACTAGTCTCTTGACACGTGCGTTGCACATGTGTCTCATGTTAATTTTATAGATCTATTAGTAGTTAGCAAACTTGCAATAAAGCCACAAATGGCTAATTTGAGCCCAAATAAAAATACAGACTTGCGAAAGTTAGAAATTCATAGAAACTTAAATTAAAGAAGTTTAAGAGGTAGAAAACACTAAAAAATAAACAAAGAAGAAAAAATATAATGTACACGTCCTTCTTAAGACGAGTTCTTGTTGACTCCTCCCATGTCCAATCAAAATGTTGGGTTTTTTTGGTAAAAGATGAAATATTAGATTAGCTAATAGGTATCAGTACATAATGGCAACACAATTTGTCTGCCGGTAGGAGGGGGGATGGGGTTCCTAGTACAAATATTACTATTAGCCAATATACATAAAGGCCTAACAAAAAGAGTTCCTACTTTGTTTGTCTCTATTTTTTCTAAAACAAACAATGGTGGAACTTCCCAGCACAAAACAGAGTTGGCTTGCTTCATTTTACACCCCTCCTTAGCTAGAGCATCTTTCACTTGGTTTGCCTCCCTATAGCTATGGCGAAGGTCCCCAACTATAGTAATAGCTCCCTGCAGTCAGATAAAATGTTAGAGTATAAGGGGTTATCTTGAGCAATAAGATTCATAATTTCCTGGCAATTCGTATTGATTTCTAAAGGTGTTAAGTTTTTTGCAACTGCTATCTTAAGGCCTTGGACGAGTTCTAGAAGTTCGGCCTTGATGTTATTTGTGGCGTAAAGGTTCCCCATGTACCCTAATATCCCTTTTCCATTTGTGTCCCTAAAAATCCCTCATGTACCTCATCTTTTGCTTCCTAGTGAGGATCCGTCAGCATTTAACTTATATCCTCATGTAGGTGGTTCTCATTTTTGTACACTGATACTGCACTTGCTCTTTCTTTGTTGAGTACTGGGCATATTCCGGTGGCTAATACGTGACCTGATCAGTTGTAAGTCTAATGTTTCCTGAATTCAAGGATGAGTTGCTTCTCTCGGACCGCTATGAATTCATCTTTTCCCTCTAGACTATTTTTTGGGACTTAAGACTCTTTGTTTTGGTGTTGCATCCCCGTACTCAATGTTGGCAAAAGGGGAAAGATTTGTTTGTTTTTGGGATTGTGTTTGTTTTTGGTTTGGCCAGGACTACAGGTTTGTCATCATCAAAAAGGGAGAAATTTATGGATCTAATTTCATGGGAGTTTTGATGATGGACAAATATGCTAAAGGACCAACTTCACAAGTAACAAGGAGAGACAGAGACAGTGACAGTGTTAGAGAAGCTGGAAAATGAAAGGAAAGCACCAAAATTGAAGTTACTATCCAAGGAAAGATCTGATTGACTAGGAATGACTTTCCTTCTCGAATTCATTTAGGGTTCTATAAGCATAACTAGTCCGACTAAAAAAGGATAGTTATAAGACTTGTAGAATTGCTTTTGCCTGCACTCAATTACCAGATCTCAGCAAAAGGCAAGAAGTGGAAGAATAGCAGATGGTGACAGAAAGAAGAACTAAAGAGATAGTTATTCTTTCGTCTATAGTTGAGGTTTATAACAAGAAGTTAGTGTGACTTCTTGGAGAGTAGTTATATTAGTTATAGCTAAATGTTGAGAT
>JAGDQO010001666.1:0-19091 GCA_018342035.1 Solanum appendiculatum
TAATTTAAATCACGCACTATAGGACCCATTTGAGGGTAGTGCTTCCAACACGATTTTCTCATACTCAGCCACTCAAGGTTCGAACCAAAAACCTTTAATTAAGAACAAAACAGTCTCACCACTACACTACTTTTAGTTGGTCTTAATAAAGGGGGATAGAAGAAACTTACAAGATAATATTGTTTACCAATGCAAACTTAATCAACTGATAATTGTTGATATTGATAAAAGATTAAAATAATTAATTAATGAGGCATAGACGTATCAAACAAAGTATTAAAGGACGAGTTCTTTGCTATAGCTTTTGTGAAAATTAATATGAAAATCTTTTACAAATTTTGATTAAACGCTTTTAAAAATGCATTTGTGCAACATCATTTACAATCTAATTAGAGAAAACATTTCGTAAGACCCAACATATAAGATGGAGTAATTATAAACTTTATTTTTCATCTAATAAATATAATTAAATAAAACCTGTAAATATGTAATCAATTTTATATTCTAGTTCTAGGAGTATTATATACCATAAAAAAAAAAAAAAAAAGAGTCGAGCGTGACAACTAATAAAGACAAGCCTCTCCTAACGCACACTTGCATCATTATTCATATTATAATTTATTTAGGTTCGTTATACGCAGAATTACGTATATAAAGTTAACATAATATGTATTGTAGCTAATTATTTTTAATCAATCAAATCAAAATAAAGTTTTCTTATCTTTTCAGCTACAAGCACAGTGCCGGTTGGATTATTATGATTCACGAGCCTGTTTTATAGCTCATCTTCCTCGCCTAATCCTTTTCATCTCGATCGATGTGACATGTTTAATTTAACATAAAAAAAAATTAAAAAAATGAAATGAAAGATGATTATGTGTTTGAATTTGAATTAGGAAACAAAAATTTGCCAGATTTGATGAAGTTGCTGGAAAAAAGATTGAATTCATTAGGTTCCAAAATTCCACAGATAATTTTTTCTGTGAAAATGGAGCATTTTTTCCAGTACAGAGAATGATTCTGATTTCGATCTCAGATTCAAAGTGGAAGTATATACAAAAAGTGAACCCAAAAAAGGAAAGAAAAAAAGAATCCCGTTCTATTTACAACAACTCGGATTCATTTTCCCAGTTTTTAGCTTGCTTTTTCCCCTTTTTAGGTAGATTTCAAATCGATACTCTGTATAAAGGGATGTTGCAAAAGTTGATGAGCACTCCATCGCTTACTCGACTCTTTCTGCAAGCAACACTCGATGAAATCGTTGAATTTTTCCGACGTATTTTCCGGCAAACTTGGTGGTTCACCGAAGCATATCGCGCACATCAGTGTAGCCCAATCAGGTCGCTGGCCGGGTGGTAAGAACGGAAAGTGGCCCATGTACAGTTCCATTAAAGTGAGACCTAAGCTCCAAATATCAGCTGCGTAACCGTTGTAGTTACCTCCATAAGTATCTGGATCAAACCTTTCTGGGCTCATATAAGCACAAGTTCCGACGTATGAATTGCAAGGATCCAAAGTCCTGCCCATGATTTTGCTCACTCCGAAATCAGCAATTTTCACTTCCATCTCACGATTTACCAAAAGGTTCGATGGTTTTATATCTCTATGAATGATTTTGTGACTATGCAAATAGTCTAAACCACCAAGCACTTGCTTAGCGATTTTCGCTAAACAGAGTTCGGAGAAAGTTGATGGTGATTTAAGAAGATTTTCTAGTGTGCCGGCGTTCATATACTCCGTGAGAATACCGATATCCCCTCCAGGCATCTCAATAACTCCGTGACACTTGATTACGTAAGGAGAATCCGTCCGGCGAAGGATTGATATTTCCCGGAGGATCAGACGACGAATCTCGGGGTCACTATCACCGTGAACAACTTTAAGAGCGTAGATCGCGGAAGTCCGCTTGTGACGGACTTTATACACAGTTCCACCGTTTCCATGACCGAGAACTTTAAGCTTCTCCAGTTCCGAAATGGAGATGGTAGTAGTAGAAGCCGCAGTAGCGGCGGTGGTTGTAGTGGTGGTGTTGGCGGTTGAGTTGACGGTGGATACGGAGGAAGGAGGGAGAGGCAAGGGGAAACGAGGACGGCGTTCGGAGGGTTCCGGCAAGGGGAGACGGAGATTAAGGTGTCGGCGATCACGAACTAAGGCCATGTGAGGGGTGAATCGGGTCGTATCCGTTTGGATGAATTGGAAGAGAAATGGATTGTTCTTTTTTCGATTGTTCGTAGAGGGAAGGATTGTGTTATATAAGTGGAGAGGAGAAAGCACGTGGGAATAGTGTAGCGTTAGCCACCCACCATGTAAGGAAGGAGGGAGGATATGGGCGTGGGGGAGGAAGGTGTGCGGATAAATGTGAAGTTAGATGAGATTTCATAAAATCTTTATGTTAAAAAAGTATTTGCCTTTTTTCACGATTTTCATCATTTTTTTAATTGGAAAAGTGGTGAACTGAGCTGGAAAATTAATCTACATGTGATCTTAATTAATTACAACTTAGGATGAAAAAATCTAAAATAACCACCAAACAAGAGAAGGTTAACTTGTTTGGTAAATTAGGAAGTTTTAACTGCCCATCGAAATGCTTAAATCCTTTGTGCGAATTTTTACTATTACTTGCCAACAATTATCAGTTAACATTCACTATCACTTATCATTTCTATCGTCATAATCATTTTTAATATTATCGTTGTTAATCATCGGTCATTATTACTAACTATCATTGTTGCTAATCATTATTGTTAGTTATTGCTACCACACTAAGCACCTTTGTCATTATAATTATATTTACTATCACAAGTAGTATTGTCGCCAACAATATCATCAAGCATGCATAACACATTCTTCGGTCATCAAACCACCAACACTGTTAACTAATGACATCAATAAACTCCACTATCACAATCACTTCCGCACTAGTCACTACAACACCAATCACTTTTCTCATTACAATTATCACCATCACCGTTATTAGACACAAACACTAACTATTACCATCACGAACTATTTTTACTATCATTAGCAGACATGAGCGTTTCATATTCTTTATTAAATAATAATTTAATTTTATTACTATTTATATATTTATTAATATTTAATTATTTTAATTAGAAAATTTATAATTATTATTTTAATAATAAATAAATTATGCATATTCAAATATTAGAAAAAAAAAATTATCATTCAATGTTCAAATACATATAAAAATATCTTAATCATTGAACGTCTTAATTTTAATTTTAATGAAAACAAATATACAAATTGATCCTTTTGGAAATGATGTGATGTGTTTAGTGCTAAAAATACTATGGTGATTAATAAGGATTTTACTCTTTGTATTTTTGATGTAGCGTACGATTCATCAATCTCAAAATGGTAAGTAGCAGAGTTTAGAGTATATACGTAAAAATAATATTTACATTTTTAAGTATTGATTTGGACACATTGTGGAACTTTTTATTTACTCTTTTCAAAGAAAAATAAATTTTATTTATCCTTAATGACACCCTATTATAGGAATTTTCAAAATCATAAAATTTCAGGAGTATTTTTTATATAGAATTATATATATATATATATATATCAAAATAAGAAAATTAAACCAATACACATATAAAAGTCATAATTTTATAATAAATTATAATGTTTAAACAGAAATAAATAATAATTTCTCCATTCGTCTCAATCAATGTGGTGTTTGACAAAGCATGAGGGAGTAGAAAAAAATACTTTAGAAATTTATGATTTAAAATAAGTCTTAGGCATTATATAAATTTAAATTATTTTATTAAAAATGAAATAACTAATTGAAAATCTTTTTTTTTTCAGAAATAAGAAGAAACATATTCCATCTGTCGTATTTTATGTGATGCGATTTAGATAGTTAAAATAGTTTATCTTTGACCCCTTATTTTTATGGTTTTTTTTGTTATTTACTGTAATATTTTTTAAATATCATTTTCTTAAAAGATGAAAATTTATACCGGATATACACGTGGAACCAAAAGGCACGAATGGGTTTGGGTGGCTTAGGAAATAGCTTAGAAAGGATAAGACCTAAGTAAGAAGATGTGCCGGTAAACCTTGTTGAGATAAATCTTTACGCAAAGGTTTTGGCTCCTTGTATAATTTTTTTATTAGAAAATTGTGGATGAATTTATCACATGTGATTTAAATTAGGAGTAATATAATATTAGTAGTAGTAAGAAACAATTCAAAAATAGCCACCAAATTAGTTGAAAATAAGTGACTATTTTCTCTGTATTTTTGTGATCAAAGAATTTTATTTCATGATCATCATTATGTAGCCTAATACAACATAATTAGAGTGGTACCTTTGGCTTTAGTTCTTTGACCTAACAATTGCATAATGCAAAAATTGTTTCATGTTAACTTATTTTCTAGTATTA
Organism: Solanum appendiculatum; assembly: GCA_018342035.1. Lineage (NCBI taxonomy): Eukaryota > Viridiplantae > Streptophyta > Magnoliopsida > Solanales > Solanaceae > Solanum > Solanum appendiculatum. Next base: position 4,413 of record JAGDQO010001666.1, read on the forward strand.
ACCAATAAAACAACAAATTGAAGAATTTGTATAATTAATCTTTCTTTAAAATAATTGCCTTGTGGCTAATTAAAAATTAAAATGTTGTCATATTATTTTGAAGAAAAAGTTTGTTTTCTTCATGAATTTATGATGTTGCTTATCTTCCCTAATAAAATTTATCCAAAAAAGAACGATAGGTTAAATTAATTACATCATTTATTTTTTGTTTTAATTTGTTTGTCGTATAATTTTTTCAGTTGGTTTAAAAAAATATCTTTTTTTTAATTTGACAACTCTTTAATTTTAATATGACAATGTTTAAGAACACTAACTATTTTTTGAAATGATATATTTACATATTTGAAACTATGTATAAGAATGTGCGTATCATCACAATCTGATAGCAAAACTATTCTATAAACTTTTTGAAATAATCGTAGCTGATAAAATTATTTAACTTTCTTAACACTAATATATATGCCGTATAATATATTAGAGAGAATTTTAATAATTAAATCAGAAATGTTTTAAAATATATTTATTGCTGAATTATTTGATGTGCATTTAATTGCTGTATTTATTTTACACATGTGAGACCTTGCAAGTTTTGTATGTTTTCTTTTTACGTGCTGCATCTTTTTTAGAAAATAGAAGTTCTGTAGTTGATAAAAATGTCACTGTGAGATATTTTTTTTAGTGAATATGAAAAATGCTTCCAATAGTTATTATATCCACATGAAACATGTTTTTAATTATTGTTTTAACATTTTATTACAGAATAAATAGAATATTTGACAATTTCACGGATGATAAAAAAATAACTATTTTGTTACGTCAAAATCACTTTGCTTAATTAAGCATCATTTTATTTTATTTGGAAAGAAAAAAAAATACCCCACTTAGCTTAATTAAGCATAGTAGAGGGTCACTACTCACTCCGTCACTGAATAATTTTCTTGTAACTTAAAGGTCACATAACTTTGCCACGATCATCATGTTTTAAGTTAAAGATAATTTAAGTAATTTTTTGTGATATTTAATTAAAATTAAATAACTTTTTATCATACAGAATAATTTGGTGGCATTGATAGAATAACATAAGAAATAAGTGATCATCCTAAAATCCGAAAATGAGATCCCTCCCCCACAACAACCAAGAATGCACTAATCATGCCGCTGAAGGTTGCCGTCTTTATTAATTTAGAAGATTGAAATTGTTCATTTCGTTTCAATTTATATGGTGTAGTTTAATTAATACAGAATTTTTAAAATATAGATAAACTTTACAATGTTCTTAAACTATTCCTAAATAAACATTTATGACTTTTTGTTCAAATAATATCATTAAATATTTATTAAAAAAAGTTTTTTAAAAACTAATTAAAAAAATTATATTATATAAATTGAAACATACTACTTTATATTGATATATGTTGGCAATTTTAACTTGGATCAATTTGTTTATTTTACTACTTTACCTTTTCATATTTTCGTTTTAATCTTTTGTAGTTCTTTAGGAAATTTAAAATTGAAACAAGAAATTCCAAAAGACTGTAGAGAGTACATATGGCAAGTTATGACATGATAGATTTATTAGGTTTGGCAACAGACAAAGGCGGCCATATTTACCGCCCAGTTGATTCCTAAACACCTTCCAGGATCATAGTTCACTGAATACAGTCAATCTTATTTCCTTTCAACCAATTATAATTTTATTATTACTTAATACTAATTGGGTAATGTCTTGTCAACATCTTATTTTGGGGTGCTACCTAATACTTTTGTTGATATGATATTTAAGAAAAGAGAAAAAAAATCAAAATTTATGATCTAAAATGATATTTAGATATTTATGTAATCATAAATTATTTCATTAAGGTGTAAAAGAAGAATTTCAAATTCATTGTTATGTCCTATTTTGTTTAGTGTTTTCTGAAAATTTTATTTATCTATTTCGTAATATTCTACCAATGGTATAAGTATATCTTGTGTTTTTATTGCGGACTATTTTTTTTAGTTAACAATAATTCAGTTTTTTGATATTTACGGGTTGCCTAATTTTCTTTCCTCCCAGCACTTATGACATATCAATTCAGATTCGACAATCAAAAGAATGATAAACAATTCAATCAGAAAGATAAGGCTGATAACAATGTGATATGAAGAAATTAGTTATCTATTATTTCATAGAATATTAATTTAAAATAAAAATTACCTTTCAACAAAATTTAATAAAAGATTATTTAAATTGATTGGATGACTTTATAAGTAAAATATCAATAATTAAGTAATCTTTGAATTACTATAAAATAAAATTGTATAACTTTTTAAAGAAACTATTCAAAATTGAGAGATCCACTGGAATATTATCTCTAATATACATCAGTACTAGTGTTAGGACCTATATTGGCTTAGGTAGATTAAAAGAAGGAATGACGAACAATTTATAGTATAAAACTCTTATAATGTTCACAAGTTTATATAAAAAAAATATTTAGTTTCTAATTTAAACACAATAAACTTGTTAATTTAGAGATTTATTTTTGTCGGCTAAATTTATTGGTTACGTGTGCTAATATTTATAACTTGTAGTTATATAATATGACTTGTGGGGTTTATCCTATTGTCATCATCCAACTGTATGCACATACCATTTTTTTTTTAAATATAGTGGCTGGTACACAAATACACATTTCATTACAAATATTATAATAACACTAACACAAACATAAATTTTATATTAGTAAGAATTATGTATAATTATACTAATTATTATACCTACAAACAAAAGAAATGCATGATTGGGTGTGCAAATGCAGCTGCTAATTGATTGTGATGTGCTATATTTTATATTTTCGTCTTGTCGTATTATACTCAAGTGAGAATAATGAAACTACTTTTTTAAAACTTGCCCATTTAATATAAATTGTTATGTGATGCAGCTTAAAGTAAGTAGGATCAATATTTCATAATTAATTTTGCGAATTAAATCTTATGGTAGTAAGTTAGGTAGCAAATTTGCAATTTTTAATTAATTAATTTTTTTTTAAAAATGTAGTGGAAGACAACTTTTCTGAAACATGAGTTTGAACTTCAAAAAAGAAGTAGCAAGATGCATGTGAATTTATGATAAATTTTCCAGCTCATGCCAACCAAAAGAACTTGGGATTAGATTTCAAGTATTTTATAAAGAATTAGTATTATTTTTTGGTTCCTAGATTAATATGTCAAAAAATGATTTCAGTCCCTAAGCCAAACTTGCAACGTATCTCTGTTTTTTTGTTTTTTGTTTCTCTGAATGGTGATTTGAATTGTTTTTCAGTACAAAACATTAATACATTGAGGGTTTGGTTATAGTGATAATTAGAGGGTTATCCCAACATAAAATATAAAATTAAATTTGTTCAGTGTTAATCGGGAATATTAAATTATAGGATCATTTACACCGTATAAAAATGGGATTATCTACATGATTATAATCCGATGGTTATTGTCCTGGATAACATTGGTTTGAACCAAATGATCGTTCACCAGCTACTATATGAATTGTCACATATATCAATATTGTCTATTCTGTCGGTGATTTGAAAAGTCATAAATAGAGCACTATCCATACACAAAGATACGGTTATGGACATGAATGCAGTGTTCGGTATCCTCATTGGAGCCAAACTAATTCAGATTTGTATTGCATAGGGTCTCATTAAGAGGCTCAAACCTGAGACTTTTAATTAAGGAAGGAGCAAACCCATCCGCTAGTGGTATGTGTGTCACATTTTAGTTGTCCAAAATATGTGAAATGGTTATTGTGTGCCAAGTGCCAACTAATTAAAACTTGGATAACATATGCCACTTATGTCTCTTATAGTTATTTTATATATATGTAGCTAGGCCGCAGCAACATTAATGGGCTCTTTTTTGGATAATGAAAGGCCCACCCATTTAGGCTGCTTATAAGTTGTAATTCATCTAGCATCCATACGCTGTAGCGAGTGTATCCAGGCCCAATTGAATGTCAACAGACCGAAATTCCGAAGCTAAAGAGCAGACCAGGAGAATTAGACCCAAGTGCACAAATATTCAATTTTGAGATTACCATTTACATCATTTATATTCTTATATTTGTATTCATATTCATATTCATAGTGAGTAAAAACTTGAGATATACGATGTCTGGAATTAATTTGACAACTACTAATTTTGACTGAAGTTTCATGTACGACATTAAGAAGAGAATAAAAAGATCACAGTGGCTATTACAGAAAACTAATTCTGGATATATTTATCAATGAATAAATACATTTTTTAATTGTATACAAACCATATAACCAAATTAGTCCCAATATTATGGATTCGATCCATCTACCACATGCGAAGGATAAAATACCTCAACCAACTGAGGTACTCAGTCACCTAGGGGTGTCAAAAGAATAAGAAAAGCCAGTCGAACCGATCGAACCGATTTATGTTATTTTTTCAATAAAATTGTGGACTTTTATTTAAGCGTATAACCATTCCGAACAATTAGAATGGTCTTTTTAATTTATGAAAAAAATTGAAAACTTTTAGAACCGAACCGAATAACCTTACAGTAAATATATTTTATATATAAAAAATTTGTTAAATTTAATATATAAATATATTTTATAGCATTTTTCAAATATAAATATAACCTAACTCCTAGGCCTCTGGTGACTAGACGACTTTGGGTCTTTGCTCTTTAATTAGCCTTTACTTAATTAGGTTTAAAATTAAAAGATACTGTAATAGATACTCTATCAAACAATACAACAAAACCTATGCAAACACTCCTATTAAATGTTTAAGATCAAACAATACGGCTACAAAGTTTTAAATTCTTGTCATCTTGGTGAAGAATTAAAGTGTTTCTTCAAAAACATATTTGCGAAAGAAATTTTTTAATAGTAGTATATTTTGAGGTGATATTTTAAAAGAAAAAATCGAAAATTAACCGAACCGTACCGATATCGAAGTGAAACCAATATGATTGAGATGATTTAAAAAATCTAATTTTGGTTATGTATTATAAAATACCCGAAAAATTGGGATGGTACAATTTTAAAAAAATAACCAACCGAACCGTACCATTGACACTCCTACCCTCACCTCCTTCTAAAATAATTTTAATTATATAATCCATACTGTTAGTATAATATTTATGAGTTATGACTGCTAAGTGAATTTCTTTTCGGCTCTCATATAGAAAGCCTTAAATAACACGAGGGAAAAAAAGTGTGAGGGATGTCAATAGAAAGTTTGAGACTTTGAGTCATTAATTAGATGTCTTTAATTCGAATATTTTAAATATATAAATTATTAATAAGGAGTATTTTTCTATCAAATGACATTATGAATCTCGATCAATCAAATTACTGGGTTCTAAATACTAAATAAATATACCAAAAAGGGTTAGTTTTAAAAGCCAATAGTAATTGTGGATCCCCCTTAAAGTTCTGTAATGATCAGTGTAGTCTTAGTTGCGGTTTCATAGTTTTACAGGCTTGTTTATCAAGCTTACAAATGTCTTGGAAGAGTTTGGCTATATGTCCCCTCTTTCCCAAGTGTTAATTTTCTTTACTATGAAATAAAGAAGGATCGGTTAATTAAAAAAAAAAAATAGTAATTGTGGAAAGACAACTCATTAAGTAATTTATCTGCTTCTATTTGTTTGTACTGCTTTCCTTTTTAGTCTATTTCAAAAAAATGTATTTTTCTCTTTAGACAATACTTTAATTTCAATTTTTCACTAATGACCACAAGATTAAAAATTATTATGATGCATCATCGATTAAGCATAAAAAGTCTCCGTAGGATGATTTTGCCTTCACATTATAATAACTAAAAGATCATTTTGTGCATTTTATACCGATCTTTTTGTGTTTGACTTTTCGCTTAATGAAAATATTAATATTACCACAGGTGAAGATAATGTTATTTTCAACCGTGAAGATTAAAGAGTAAAATTAAATATATACCCATCTCCAGACTCCATTATTGATTGATTACATTGAATTATAATATTAAAAGAAAAAAAATACTAAAATATTGCCATGCATGTTACTAGGTTGATCACAAGATCAAAACTATGCTGCAATAATTTAGGAGCAATGTTTGCCCCACTATTTAAAAAATATTGATCCCATCTAATCTTTCAGCTAGTTAATGTATTTAAATACTTAAAACTTTTTTTGTCAATAATGATATTTTTTTAATCTAAGAAAGACCAATAAGCTAGCAGCTTTCCATCTAGGTCAGCGTATTGATCACATCGGTTCGATTTTAAAATTTATTGGCTTAATTTATCGCTTATCGATTTATACACATAATAAATCATTAAGATATTTGCTCATCGATTATTGTTTTATCGCTTATTGATCATTATCGGTTCGATTATTAGTTTAACCGCTAAGACTTTACACATAAAAAAATCATTGAAACTTATTCAGAAACAAAATGAACGATAGACATGAGTTGACATATTGCATCATGATCAAAAGCAAACACTGTCACACTATAAATCACTGAAAGTTTGAGATAGAGAGACATAAATATATGAAACTAAACTCTAAGTCAAAGACTTTATACACCAAATGGTATAAATATAATTATTTAATTTACTATCAAGTTTATCGGTTAACCCCTTAAATAAAAACCTCAAACTATTAAGAATCGATAATCCTATAGTAAAAAAAGTCAAAACCATTATTAAAATCGCTAAACCAATAATCTATTACCTTTTTCAATTCAATTAATTAGTTTCGATTCGATATTAAGTAGTCTTATTTTGAGTCCGGAACCTATTTGAGCCACAAAGAGATAAATTTGACCAAAATAAGCCACTATTCTAGTAAGTAATTAAAATAGGCTTAGTGTAGATTTTTTTCCGTTTTATCCAATATGCCAAACGGCTCCCGTTAGTCTCTTAACGTCTGTATTTTAATATAAAATGGAATTTGTTTTCGACTTTATAAAGTGTAAGTTTTTCTTACTTTGTAAAAGTGTAACTTTTTCTGACACTTTGTAAAGTGAAAGAAAAAAATCATGTTATACAAAAAGGAATATTTTTTTCCGTTTTACATTAAACTGTGTCTATAAAAGGAAAAATTATATTGATTTGACATATTATAAAAACGGAAGATATTAATACATTATGTATTTTTATTTTTTAAAATATGAAAACTCCTCCAAACTCTATTTAAGGACGTTCAAACATAGCACCTTTAACATATTTAATCTTCTATTTTTCTTCATTTCAATCACAAAAAAAATGTCTTTTGAACCAAAAGTTAGAATTTCTATTGAAATACCGTTTATCATAATTGTCCTCTCAAACATTATGCTAAATATTCAATTAATGTTCGATATCAAATCAAGTTAACAATACTTGAAATCTATGTTAGGAAGGAGCCTAAGACTAGTCAACAACGTTTTTCTTTATCGGCCGATGTCCATCCTCGATTAGAAAATCGTAATAGCCCTGATGGATTTCCGATAACTCAATCTAGTGATTTTCCTAACATGACCCATTACCAAAATATTCTTACTGGTCGATATGATTTTGATTTGAACGAAACTATCAATGACTTATTTTAGTCAATTTTATCTTTTTATGGCTCAAATAGATTCCGGACTCTCTTATTTCCATCAACGTGGCTGCTTATAAATTTGGACTATCAGGATATTTTTTATAATTATATTGAATTGATATAATTTTATTGGTTAGAGGAAGGACTTTGTCAGAAAGTTTTATCCTTTTAACTTATATACTTTGTGCTTATAATGTAACATGTGAGGTCATACTGTGGAGCCCACCTTGCTCTCTTTTGTCTTTTCTAACACTTTTAACACTTTTCTTCTAAACGGTTTTTAACATTTTCCCTTATAAATTCATTGAATAAGTGGATTGTCCATATTTTTAATACATGAACTTACTTACATTCATGTATATATATTCTCTAGGTTCTATAAACCTTTTTGGATAAGAATATATCTATTTATAATGACACTTAATATGGTGACTTTTGAAGTGATTTCTCAACCTATAAATAAGGTTATTCATTCACCATTGTAAGACACACAAAACATGAGACATGAAGACACTTGAATAAGAAGAAAAGTCTTCTCCTTCATCTACTTATCTTGTCTCCTTCTCTTTATATTATATTATTCTGAGTTTGATTTTACAACACGTTATCAACACAAGACTCTAGCCAATTGAGATTGAGTTTTAGTGTTTCTTTAACTCATGTTCTAGTTGATCTCATTATGAGAATAAAGAATGAAAAATGATAACTACTACAATATAATCAAGGTATTATATGAATAAAATCATATATGTATTTTCTAAAATCTTATTATGATTTAGAATACAATAGTGTTTGGTCACTAACATTGATTAGGAACCAAAGGCATATACTACTACTGGTTGAATATTCTCTGCTCCACAAAATTTCTTAATTAATGGAAGAAGGTATAGAGTTTTGGTAGCATGAGTTTGAGTATTATATTTTAAGAATTTTATTTCAATATTTTGAAAGACTCAAAGCGTGAATCATGTTGTACTTCGGTCTATTATACCGTTGGTTGAGGGTAAGACGTCATGTTAAAGTCCGGATGCACCTTAATGAAAAATGTTTGAGGGTAAGGCGGTAGATTCAAGTTCTATTGCACCAAGAGGGTAAGACATCAATTTGACTTTTGATGCACCATGATGATAAGGATTGGGTTCAAGTCCTATAGAATTATGGCCTAACACGTCTTATATGGATGAAACATTGAGTTTGAGTCTCAATGCACCATAGTGATGAAATTCGTCCCATTGAATTTGCTCAATTCCCTAATGCGAATGTGGTAGCAGTACATGATAAATTTGAAATCCGCCCAATTGCTCCATTCTATCATATGAATGTGGTAGTAGTGAATAATAAGTCTGAAAGATGACAAGTGATTGAATGTATGAATAAGGACATTGAGGGACAGAATTATAATAGTCATTATTGAGGTAATTATAAAAGGAAGAACACTATGAGTTCTCCAAATAGTCCTTCAAAATGTGAAGGTAATTTTTATCATCATAATGGTATGAAAGGTCATTGGACCTGTGGTCGTTGTGCGACCTAATAAATTGATAAATTTATAAAAATCCTTCATCAAAAGAAAGAAAGAAAAAGTGGTGGTACACTTGACCTTTCAAAGTGATGTTGAGGTGGGTCATGCAAAAATGATGAATTTCAAAGGCATGACAATGTGCGTATAATGCAAATTTATGAAGCACATATAAATGATTAGTCCATTTCTTGAAAAGAATGTGACATGTGATAAGCATAGTGAATGCTTGACCATTCTGAAAGAGAATGAGTCTAGATGTGATAAAATCATTGTGGGTTTGATATATGCCACAACTCACCTCTACGGAAAGTTTGAGAAATAAAGATCAGTTAGCATGATCGATTGGCCATTCCGGTTCCAATGTGATGCAAAAGTAATTGAGAATTCACGTGACTTTATGATGAAGAAATAAAAGATTCTTCAAGAATTCTCTTGTGTTGCTTGTTCTCATGATAAAATGATCATTGTATCATTATACCAGCTAAGGTTGGGATTGTATTCCCTGAGACTTTGAAACATATAAAAAGGTGAATATGAGCCCTTTCACCTGCCATGTGGATCATTTGCAATCATATGATAGTTTGCATCCATGAGATGATCACATGTGCTTTGTTATCAACTTACAAATTGGTTTTTGTAAGGTTGTTTACTCGAATTGTTAAATTAAGAGCACAGTTCCAAACTATAAAATTATGTTGATAATGTTGGTTGGTTTAGCAGAAATTGTATGCCTCCAATTATAGCTAAACCATGAGTATGAGAACAGAACTCCCAAATAAGATTTGGTATGAGATTAATTTTTTTAATGTAGCAACACATGTATGCATCAAGCCAACAAGGTCTCCCCATCATAATTGGTTCAGGGTTAGGAATCAAATAATTTCCTTCTAAAGTTTGAATATGAGATATCTGATTTAATTTCTCCACCACGCACAAAGATGGATCCTCAAATGAGGTTGAGGTGAATGTTAGATTTTCTAACATTAGGGGGAGAGATGATTGACAACTGAAAATTATGAGATGAATTATCTAGATCCTCATTAAAAAAAGTAAACTTGAAGTTAAGAGATAATTCATTTGCATAATGTTGCAAATTAATTGCCAGATGAATTTGCTAACCCTATGTTATAATTCAGTTGTAAATGCTTCAGTGAAAAGTCATTGAAGGACAGAGTCTATGGTACGCCTGAAACATGATAGAACAATCAATTCCAAATGAAAAACTCCTTGAGTAAGGAGAGGAACAAATGATCAAGATGGTCATGATAATGAGGCAAGTGCTTTAAAGAAGCACGATGACATAACACTTCATAAAACTTTGGCAAAGATTCAAGTACCTGAAATGATGAAAAATGAAGAGATCTCGATAAGTTATGTCATATTGGAATCGAGTCAAAAGACCGTCGATGGTATCTTTGATATGAAGTAGCGCTCAATGCTACAGATGATGACGAGGATCTTGAATTCAAATATGCCATATAGTATGGACAGATAAATGATTGACCAAATGAAATGCACAATTCAAGTATATTATGTTTCACTTAGAGAAGTGATGTTTTTGGACTTTTAGTCCATGGATCAAAATATAATGTCAGTGGGGTACAAATGAATCATTATGCAAAAGTATAACCGTTAGATATAAAGTACGGTTTGTGCCTTGGGTGATGATAAAGAAAGGGACAATTGAAAGAAATAAGAAAACATATGTGGAATTATCGAAATTTAATCGAATTTATGAGCAATAAAGGACTTCATACCTTCACCTCTCAATTGAATCCGATCAAACAACAATAACCCAAATTCAATCAAAAACGAGAAAACCAAATTGAATCCACAAAGAGGGTAACTCGATGATCGATTAAGCTAGAAGAAGTTAACACAAGCAATATCGGGAATCCACCCTAATCACTTAACTACAATTACCAACTATGAACTACATTAATGCTAGCAACACCTAGAAACTACAAGCTTCAAAGCTTTCAAATATTCAATTCATCATAATATTCATAATCTCCGTCTTCCAAAATAATAAAGGGTAAGTTACATAAATCACATAGTGTAAATATGAAATTACTATCTATCCCTACTTTTTTTCTAATTACAATAATCCCTTAAAATTAATCAAATCCGGATACATTAATGAAAGCGCGAATACATTAATACAAGCACAGATACATTAATACATTAATATGGATATATTAATACATTAATCCGGATACATTAATGAAAGCGCGGATACATTAATACAAGCACGAATACATTAATATGGATACATTATTAAAATAAGAGATTTTAGTTATTTTTAAAAGATATAGGGACAAATGGAAATTAATATACTTAAAGGTGTGTACTTTAGTAATTTTTCCAATAATAAAACTACTATTTATACTAAGGAAATAAAGAAGACACTTCTTTGACAATTTTACCCTTAATGAGATAATGACCTTGTGTTGGTTGTCTTCTATTGTGAATTGTTGAATTCATGAGATGACCATTTGCACACACGGTCACTTTTTTCCTTCTTTTCACTTTGATGGACCTTTAACCCATTTTATGTCTTTATTTGGTATCCATCAAGCTCCTCTAAAGCTATCATATGGTCTTTGCTACCCATGCCGTTATCGTTGGGGCATAAAGGGTTTTCACAAAAGTCCTGACATTATTAAATGAAGATATACTCTCATGTGGTGGATACAATGATGCTTGTTTCAATCTGGCAATAGATGAAATGCTTGAATATGTGTAATGAATGATTGTCATGTCTAGTTAGACTATGAAGATTATATAAAAATCCTTTAAGGATTTAAAATGTGTTAAAGCAATTCTATTGAGTACCCCAATAGTTGTGAGATTGCTTAACACAAAGGAAGATCGATATGATAAAAATGATTGAAAAATATCATGTATTAGTGTAATTGGTGCAAATACAGATTATTGATTATGCAGATGCCGGAAACTGTATGATTTTTCGTTGCAAAAACGGATATTCCAGCCACCATGTATGAAGATAATGCTACATGTATAGCTCGATTGAAGGGAGGATACATCAAAGGAGACTGGACAAAGAACTTTTCATCAAAGTTCTTCTTCACATATGATCTTGAACGAAATGGTGAGATAGAAGTTCAACAGATATGTTCAAGTTATTGAAACGACCCAAAAAAAATGCCCGAAAATGTGCTTCGGAAACACCTATAATTATAATTTCCATATATCTCAAAATCCGTGCATGATTTCGGAAATTCGACTTCATATTCTTATTTGTGGGGTTAAATTGAGTGGGAAATGGGTCTAACCCGAATTTTAGAGCAACCGTATCAAAATTCGAAAATCGCAACAATTGCGATTTGGAGGGTCAACTTTAAAGGGGCATATCTCTTAGCACACAAGGAACTGGAAGGGCTGCAGCCTATCAAATTAAATCTCTTTGAGTTAGCTTTCCAACGCACTTGGTTTCACCTTAGTCCGAGTTAGGATGAGGGAGTTATGACCATTTTCGTAAAACCTGTCTGTGCAGATTTGCAATTTCCAGTGAGCTTTTTTTTTAGGGCGGGTTGGAGACGTTTTTTATAAAAAGGGGATATGTCCCATACTTAGTCATTTTTCTTAACTCCAAAAACACTCTCTAAGCCCTCTCCAAAATTTCCACCAAGATCTTCAACCAAATTCAAACATCTCAAGCTCTAATTCCGGATTCAAGACTCAATCTCAAGCTTCGATTCTCCATTCCAATCTTCATCAAGGATTCTCCAAAGTTGAGGTATGTGGGTTTGATTGTGGAAACCTCCTTTCCACAAGTCCAACCATTTATCCTCTATTTCTACTTCAAGTTTATGGGTCCTATGATTATTATGAACTCTTGAATTATGGAATTACTACTACACACCCTATTATGGTCCATTTTTGCATATTATCATGAAATGGAATTATTATGTGATGTTTATGGTTTACATGCTTCCATGATCAAATTATGAAGGTTGATATATATATGTATGTTGTTGGTGGGCTGATTTATATGGATTTTTGGAATTGGTTGGACTTAGTATTCTTGAAATACATGATTTCATTTACATGAACAATTGCCCACCTTGTGTTTGATAAAATGCCCATTTATAGAATTCTTAAGGAAAGGGAAGGTCCAAGGTACGTCCTATGAGTCGGATGGTTATGTAATTACTGAAATGATGATGAAATGGACACATGTATATGATTTTCCCTAAATAAGTGTTGTGAGTCGACCAAGCTAGTACGGGGGGTAGTAGGCCCGTATAACCGTATCGAGGGGTTGGTACCTTGGTTGCCTAGTACGGGGGGTAGTAGGCCCGTATAACCGTATCGAGGGGTTGGTACCTTGGTTGCCTAGTACGGGGGTAGTAGGCCCGTATAACCGTATCGAGGGGTTTGTACATTGGTCCCTAGCTCGGGGGGTGGTAGGCCCGTGTAACCATATTGAGGGGTTTGTACCTCTTTCGCCTCTCCAAGGGGGTGGTAGGCCTTGGAAATACTCTATTGATGGTCACTCGCCACACATGTACTACGTCCCACTAAATATGATTCTTATGTAAGCATCATTATACATATCATTCATTAATATGCTATCTATTGGGTATGATTACGCATTTTTCCCTATTGACATGTCCATCTAAATGTAGCATTGCAGTGCATTCCCATATACTTAGTACACTTCAAAATGTACTAACGCATACTCTAATGCTACATGAATGTCCACCAAATGTGGCGAACCGAGCACCGCTTGACCATCCTCCTCCGCGTGGCTAGTACGATTTTCTATAGTAGTTATTGGTGAGTCCTCCATTTCGGGGACGTTGCTCATGATCTTTTGCTATGTATAAAACTTTTCCTTTCTAGTTATGTTTTGACTATGAGGGTGAGCCGGTAGTTTGTCTTGGCCCCCGCTAAGTACTCATGTTTAGAGGTGGTGTTGGACAAGTTGTGTATTATGCTTGAGCTTGACTCATCTATGGTATTTATGTATCATTATTTTTTTTTCTTGCTCCCTTAGTCCCGATTTTCCCCCTTGATTATGCGTATCGCTTATGGTCATTTAATTGCTTCCGCGACCAAGGATGTGTAATGATACGCTATGAGGCTTGTTTGGGGTTCCTTCGGGTTCCCCATTCGCCGGTCACATCTAGGCCCTAGGCTTGGTCGTGACAAACTTGGTATCAGAGCACTAGGTTGAATGATCCTCGGAGTCCAACACACCGCGTTGATTAGAGTCCGCATCATGGTTGTGTTGTGCCCACAAACTATGAGTAGGAGGCCTATGAGACGTTTATGGAAATGTTTCCCCCTTCTCCATGTTTTCTAAGTCCGTGCTGTACGAGTTGAATTAAGTTCTTCCCTAACGGTTGTTCTTTGCTATGCTAGATCATGTCTAATACAAGAGAAAGACGAGCCCGACTTGTTGCGTGAGTCATATAAGGTGTCTACTCCTATTGGTGCATATATTGTTGCTAGGAAGGTCTATAGAAATTGTCCTATTTGCATCTTGCATAACATATTGCCTTGTGATCTTGTTGAGTTGAACATGGTCGATTTTGATGT
>JAGDQO010001667.1:0-17466 GCA_018342035.1 Solanum appendiculatum
GAATATCACAATTATAAGTCATTTAGCAAATTTAAAACTATTCACAATATTATATAATAATATTAAATTAAGTTGAAAATTGCAATTTTAAAATATATGATACAATTCTTAATTTTCAATTTAAGTTTTTTTAATTTGAATTCCAAGATAACTATAATTACACATAATATGCTTTAATTTAGCGGATAAAATTCAAATCAATAGTCGCACATTTACATCCATATGTTTTCTAATACAATTCAAATTAAAATTTAAAATATCCAATACATACTTTGAGTAAATCTAATATAACGGTTGTATTAATTAAGATTATTTTTACCTTTAAATCTATTTTCTATTATATTTTTACACAAATTTAATATGGTAAAAAATATTTTGATTTTGAATAAAACATATATAAAATGTATTAACATATCATTTAATCTTATTGATATCAAATATTTCATATGAATGTTAGAATTAATAAATTATTAATATAATTTTTTTATTCAAACAACATACAAGGAATAAAGTACAAACACGTAAAAATATTTGAAGTATTTGATGTTTGATCGAAATAAAGTAATCATAAAATTAATAGTATCCTTAGAAAAATTTCAACATAATATGTTATAATGCTAAAAGTGTAGCTAATATAGCTATAGATATAATATTTTAATACAATAAATTAAATTGTGGACTAATAATATTAATTTAATGTGCTCAAATAAAATAGTTAATGATTTGTATTATTATTATATTATTATTATTATTATAAATTAAATATATTATTAAGTGCATAATACATTTTATTAGTTATTTTTAATTATAAAATTATTACATTTTAAATTATCCGTGCAACGCGCGGACACGTATACTAATAGACACATAGTAATCTTTGGATTTAATTTAAATTAAAAGGTATGTCTCTCTCTTTGCATCTCTTCTTCTTTGTTTAGCAACAGAAAGGGTAAACCTAAGTTGTAACTCTTTTGCCGTAAGATAACTACTAAGCCAAATATGTGAATTTTAGATACCCATTTCCCCAACTTCTCCCTATTAGCCTGCCTTCTGTTTCTTCCTTTGTAATTCGTTTGACGATTCAAAAATCGATTTGTGCATGAAATCAGTGGACAAGGAAGAAGAAGAAATAGAGGAAGTAGTATAGAGCTCTCTATGTGTGTGGTGTTGTTGTATCAGGTAAATGATTATTTGTATTTTGCGTTCCGCTTTGACATTTCTCTCCATCCTCCATAATATAAATGAAGAAAAGACTCAATTTGATTCTTCAATGAAGGAAATAAGATTACCTAAAGAAATAATATATGTGCAAATGAAAGACCAACAATGGTTTTTATGAAGAAATTTATTAAGCTATAAAGAAGCGGTAGGAGGCTCTATTCAATAACCCTAAAACTCTTGTATCTCTTTTGTTTCTCTATATTGTATCTCTCTATATTTTATATCTTTCTATATTGTATCTCTATATTTTGTATCTTTCTACATTGTATCTCTCTCTATTGAAAATATGTAATAAGACATATCTATTTATAATACTAATAAACCAAATTAAACTGGGACTAGAAAACCTCATTAACTAACAAATCATAATTAAATATAATTAAACAAATATCAAAAATAACAAATCCTAAACTAATAAAAAAAGTCTATTCTTGATTTATTTCCTGCATAGTCTCCCTTAAATCAAGATCTTCAAATGTGACAATGCCTAACATCTTCTTCGACTTTATGAACAACTCCAATTTTAATGGCTTTGTAAAAATATTAGCAACTTGTTCTTCGGTCTTGCAATATTCAACCACTATCTCTTTATCTTGAACCAAATCACGAATGAAGTGTCATTTGATGTCACTATGTTTGTACGGCGATAAAAAATTGGATTCTTTGTTAATGCAATTGCAGACTTGCTATCACAAAATATTTTTGTTGGACTATCTTGCTTGTGTTTGTCAGGATCCAAAACTGGACGTGATAGCACTTGTCCTTTCCTATCAAGACAAGTCAGTCTCAACCCAATGAAAACGAAAGAAAAACGAAAATAAATAAAGCAAGAACAAGACAAAGGAGGAAAACTTATTCATTTTAAACAACTCCCCAAAATTTGGTTGTCACATGTACAAGCTTTTAAAGTAAATGCAGAATTTGAAAGATAAATACAAGTCTCAGTCTTTGTTTCTCAAGTAGAACAAAGCTTAAAGAAAAAGAAAAGAGAAGGGCACGCCGAAGTGACAAGCAACTACCTCTTCAGTCCTTGACAAGCCTCGAAAATCAGGAGAAAGAGATCACACAAGTCCAAGCTCAGAACCTACACAAGTGTAGAAACAAGGAGTGAGTACCACAACCAATCTTCCAACTTGTCTCTAATTTTTTTTGTCCAGATATTCTTTATTTTCAAAGCACATGATATGAATGTGAGAATCAGAAGAACCTACCACAATCATTTAAAGATACCTTCCATATCCTCCGTTTCTTTTTAGTTATCATGTATAACAAAAATACTTGTTCCAAAATAACTATCAATTACCTTATCATGACAACTAAAAAAGAATGAATGGAGCATATTTTAATGCATAAGGCGACATTATATTTCTTAGTTTTGCGTAGGACTCATGACAATTAAAGTCTTAAGGGAAAAAGATCAAAAATGCCCTTAAACTATGTGAAATGAATAAAAATGTCCTTCGTTTATAGTTTGGCTCAAAAATGTCCTTGCCGTCAATACTTTGGTTCAAAAATGCCCTTGTAGTCAATACTTTGGTCCAGAAATGCCCCTATAGTTACTAAATGGGTCAAAAATGTCTTTTCAGAAATAAATATATTATTTCTTTTCTTTTTAAACACGTCTTCTTCCTAATTAAAATATTATTAAAGAACCTTATTCTTGTTTTCTTTCTTTTCAAATCATTTTAACAAATAAAATTGTAGGAAATAATTTTTTTCTTCTTAATCTCATTTTATCAATTAAAATAGAACAACTTCATGTACTCTTTCGATGGATAATATGTCATATATATAAGATCATAGTATATTCATAATTAGTTTTTGTTTATATAACGATAAAAAATAATTATAATAAAATAAGGAAAAAAAAATTATAATTTTCTGAATTGAAGTAGGATAAACATTTGCTAATTTAAAAAAATATAATTAAAAAAAGAATGTGTTAAAAATAAAATAAATAATATATTTATTTGAAAAATGAGCATTTTTGACCCATTAAATAACAAAGGGCATTTTTGGACCAAAGTATTGACGGCAAGGGCATTTTTGGACCAAATCATAAACGGAGGATATTTTTGTTCATTTCACATAGTTTAAGAGTATTTTTGACCCTTTTCCCAAGTCTTAATTACCTTTCATGTTTTTAGAACTGCAAAATGAACAAAAAGATCTATAAGAAATAACTAATCTTTAAAAGGTTTGGATATCTTTTTCCATCAATAAAGTTACATAGCTAGAGAGAGCCTGAACAGTTCCATATAATTTTTACAGACTTGAGATAACCATCAAAACAGCCACATGTATTTACAAAAAGACTTAGATTAGCACTGAAATTAAATCCATTCAATTGAAAACTATCTTGTGTGAGTTTTTTACCATTAACTAAATTTACCTGTTCCTCGCTATAATTTTACAATAAGAAGCTTTCCGATTAAGAATATGAACTCTACAAATACATTGTACAAAGTAACATATGTAAAAATATATTAGTTGTGTCTTATTTAAAGCATATCTTTTTAATCGTAGACAGTAATTGATGCAACTCAAGTATATGCTACATGACATGTGTTCTTTTATATTTCAAAAAGAAGCATGGGAGGAAGAAGAAAAAGAGGAAGTGATGCATTACCAACTTAGTTTTTTTTTGGCCTAATCTTTAGCTGCTATTACGCCTTTCATGAGAAAGCTAAAGTTTTAACAATACAAATATTAATAACAGGTAATCGCAGAAAACAATGAACTATGAAATTTTAAAAACCCAAAATCAATTATATACTAAAAATTTAATGTGATTAAAATTATATACTAAAATATTAATGTGATTAAAATTATATACTAAAAATTTAAAACTTTTAGTGATATATATGGACATTTAGGTTTAAAATATTTTTACTAAACTTTATATAAATACAGTACACAAAATTTGGCATTGTCATGCGCAAATCTCAAGAAATTCAAATGAATGATTGTATAAGTTTATTTTCAATTTATTTTATCCTTTTACATTTTTATGATCATACTTCTTCTATTTCAAAATAAGTAAAATGTTGAGTATTCTTCATGATTTAAAATAATACTATTTTCAAATTTCAAGAGAGTTGTTGGAAGAGTTTTTTCATTTTTGTCCCTCGCTTACATTTTCTAGGTGATAATTTCAAGACAGTTAATTGTTCATATTTATGATTTTACTTTGAATTGTTTATATTTTTAAAAACAGTTTGAGGATAACTAAAACTCTAAAAGGGTAAAAGTAGAAAGTGTTGTTCAATTTATGTCCTTAACCTTTTTTCTTTAATGGATATGCATTGCCTTAAACACTTATTTTGAATTGAAGGAAGTAACATTTGTTCTTAAATACTCTCTCCATTTAAAAAAGAGTGGCCTACTTTGACTTGGCACGGAGTTTAAGAAAATAAAAAAGACTTTTGAATCTTGTGGTCCTAAATTAAAGTTATGTCAAATGTATAAAATTGTCCTTTAATCTTGTGGCCTTAAACAAGTCACGTGGAAAATAGAAATTAAAATGTTACCAAAAAGAGAAAGAAACATTCTAAAGAGGAAAGGGGGTCATTCTTTTTGAAACAGAGGGAGTATAATTTTCTTCTTAAAATTGATTGATTTCTTTTATAGTAAATAAATGATTAATCAATGAATTTTTCATCAATTATAAAACCTTCAACTTCATATATGATGGTATATCTTACTTGTTCTCAAGAATCTTATCAATATAAGAGTTGTCTAAAATTATTTTTGATAACGATAGCGATTGTAATACATAAACTAGAGATTTAAATTGACTCACCTTTTAAAAATATACATACAAATCAGTATCACCACAATTTGCAAGTGATTATTGCTAATATTTTTCCAAGAAGAGAAAATATATATCACAATTTATGTGACACACTTTTCTTTTTGTTCAGTCTCAAAAGAATGTCACCTTTCTATAATTGAAAATAATTTAATTTTAAAGAGTAATTCTTTTTTACCTTTAATGAAATTATAGCCATACAAATAGTTAGAGAGTATTCTTGAACACAAATTTCAAAAGTGTTTCTTTTTTCTTAATTTAGTTTTGTAAGGGAGAGAAGCCGCACCTTCCTGATGAACAGATTTTACAATAGAGAATGAGATTTTAGCAGATTTTGGATAGTAATAGCTGTGTATTGTCTCTCTATTTCCCCTCGAAAAACAGTGGAGAGGGAGAATTATTGCAAAATAAGAGAGATTTCTCTCTTCAGGGAATTGGTTTCGCCCGAAGCATCGGACCAATGATCACCAATGCACACTAGTACCACACAGGCCTTTGGTGGTCTAATTGGCGCATACCACGATGGGGTCTTCGACTGGGGTGAAGTCTAATTCCATTCCGATCAACAACTTGGAGGTATGGCTGAGTGGCTTAAGGCATTGGTTTGCTAAATCGACATACAAGAAGATTGTATCATGGGTTCGAATCCCATTTCCCTTGACTGTACACTAACAAATGCATATAATTAACGATAACAATATTAGAAAGAATTAAGGCAAAAAAGGGAATTGAATTTGCTGAGGCTATCTCTGTTTCACAGACCTCTACATCTGTGTCAAAGCTCATGGAATACAGAATAATCATATAGAATTATCAAGTAGTATAAAAAGCACTTTGATCAAATTTGTTTAATTCGTCTGTCTGTCTCTACTTTTTGGGTTAAGGAACCCTGCATCTGCATCCATTTAGTTGATTGTCAAAGGCCATGAAAAAAATATATAATGCTAAAACAATGTATAACGGATAACAATATTGATGAATCATAATATATATCGGATTAAATGCCATGGTAAAATGCAAAGAATGACAGTGAATGTCCTTTATGGTAATAAAATGCGTGTAACTGATAGTGAGCCTTCATAAGCCCTTTAATTTGGTAGTAAATTTTTGCATATTTAATAATGATTGTTTAGGCATCTGCACATTCAAATCTATATTTTACTATATAATAAGAGGGAATAAGCACACCCTCTCCGTCAACGCTTGTGCTTTCCTGAAAATATATTGAATTCTAGGGGTAATTTGGATATTTCAATGTTCATCTTCTGATCTTTCAAGCACATCAACCTTAACGCCCCATTCAAAGTACGCCACCGCTGAACACCTCCATTTTCCGGCTCTGTTCTCTACAACTATCCTCTTCGATTGCAGTTTGTGATAACCACACAGCTAGACAGACTAATTTCTGAATACACCGCCAGGTAGACATGTTCCACAGCAAGACAGACTAATTTTTCCATAACTTTCAACAATACAAATCTACCACATTTTATAACTTTCACCATCTTTAATTCTGCTTCTCTGTACGTGTATTCTGCACTTCTTCTGATGATATTTTTAAGGTCTGCTCTAAATTTAGTGCCTGAAACATTGCTACAATTCAAACATGAAAAATTGAAAGAAAATCAAACTGAAAATTAGAAATTAGATGTGGAGAAATTTCTAAAATAATAGGTAGATGTGGAACAATGTTATAGCTGTAGTGGTTAACTGAAAATCTTAAATTGTTTATCTATCCAACTATGGAGAATTTTAGCTACACTTATGAAATAAGAAATTAACAGATGAAAGGTGGATAGAAGAAAAACTATAAAACCTAGAAGAAAGATAAAAAGGAGACCTGCAAAAGAAAGAGTCAAGTGGTAAACACGTGTAACAAAAAAATGAAAAAGGCATACACGTGTTAGTAAATGACAAATTTTAATTATGACATGTAGTACTTTAATGTAATATTTTAATGATCTTTAAGAAACAAATGTAATTAATATGATGTTCCAACAACATTTTATAAATAATATTTAAAAAAAAAAAAATCGAAATGGACAAGACATCTGAGTTGCATTATTTCATTGAAATATAATTTTATTAGTTTTAAAGCATAACAGAATACTCCGTATTCAATTTTTTATGAATTAAAATATACATTCATATATTAAAAAAAAAATTAAATATGCATTTTTTTAAAAAAGAAAAGAGAAGTAGTCGATTGGTTTAACCAAGGAAAAAATACTGATTTTCTATATATATTTTATGACAAAGAAAAAGATTATTTAAAATATCAAATATTTAAAAGACATATAAAAAAATTGATTGATTTTTGTAATTCTATATATGCCACATAAATTGGAACAAATTGAGTAATATAATACTATTTGAAAATTACGTAAAAATTATTATAAATTATAATAATTAATAACTTAAAATATTTTAATAAAATAAACTCCTAATATAATCCTTTTTATGTAAACCATTTTTAATAGAGTAAAATAAATCCAATTAACTAAACAAAGGATATATAAAAAATAATTAGTTAAATAACTGAATAATTAATTATATTAAATATATATAACAAAACTATTTAAAAATTATAATTAAAAATTCACATAAATATTTAGTACAGTATTATTGGGCCCATGCATAGCAAGGGCTACCCTTTACTAGTATATATAATAAAGTTGAATATAGAAGAGGTGATGTGACACCTCTCTATGGCTTTCATTTCTATTTATCCTTTTTTTCATTTTTTTCTATTTTCTCTTATTTTTAATTAATAAATTAATTATAATCTATCCTATGAGGTTTCTTTAACTTTTTTGACAGTTATATTAATTCATTCGTACTACATTGATTTATATATATATATATATATATATGATTAAAGAATTGAAAAGGTCACTCCATGTCTTGTTCTTTAATTTCTTAATTCCTTTCAATTACTCTTTTTTAAATTTCCACTTTTTATTTTATTTTTTATGAATATATATACACTAAAGTTAGAGAAAAAAAACACTAAAGTTAGAGAGAAAAAAAGATATGACACTAATTTAGGTCAAGAATTTTTTTTTGTTAGCCTTCTTTCTAATTATAAATTAGTAGTATTTGTCTATATTTTAAAGTTTCTTTTTAGTTTAATGTATTTATAAGGAGTAACTACTCATAATTTCGTGACTCTTCAATTTCCACTCTAAATAATATTCATAACTCTCATAATTTTTATATCCATAACGTCCAAACTTTAATTTATAATACCTTATTGTATTCCTCTATTTTGCCAATATAAACTCGTACTTTGTTTCATGAATACTCCCATTCAAACTTAGTCTTTCTTTCTCCATCACTTTGAGTTTTGAATTATAGCATGTAACACAAAAGGAGTATATGAAGATTAGAAATATGTAATTCCAAGAAATATTTCATCTCAAATCTATCTTTTCATTTTATGTACTTAGTTGTGCTTTCTTAATTTTAGAATATATTCTTTTACGTATTTGTTATCCTTCTCCAAGCATCTATATATCTATATATATATATATATATATATGGTGAAGAAAATCTTCATGACAATAATATTGAGGTGACTTTGATAGTACTAATATTCTAAGGAGCCGTTTGGTTACTGGTTAGAGTTATGCAGGTATTAGTTATGCAGGGTTTAGTTATGCAGGTATTAGTTATGCAGGTATTAGTTATGCAGGGTTTAGTTATGCAGGTATTAATTATGCATGGTTTAGTTATGCAGGGTTTAATTATATAGGTATTAGTTATACATGATTTAGTTATGTACAAATTACAATACAGTAAACTAATTTTTATTTCTTAATTCCAAAAATGTTTAGCGAGCTAATATTTATTATATCCATTAAAATAAACAACTATCTTAATAACACATTAAAATTTAAATAAATGTCAATAGCTAAAAACACTAAAGTAAATAACAAATAACTAAAAGAAGTTAAGTAATTTGTATTGAATAGGATAAGTAATTAAGTAAATAAGAAATAACTAAAAATATTATAATACATGTATTGGCCGTGCGTTGCAAAGAAACTAAGTAAAGAACTAATTACAATTAACCGGCACTATCTTATCGCCAAAGAAAATAATTAATAAAAAATAAAGCAAAGAAACTAAGTAAAGAACTAATTACAATTAACCGGCACTATCTTATCTCCAAAGAAAATAATTAATAAAAAATAAAGCAAAGAAACTAAAAATAATTAAGCAACTATCAAGACAAAAATAAATAGTAACTTTTTTAAAAGCACACATAATTAAAAAAAATTAAAAGTTAATTAATAAGGGTAAATATGTAAATATATTATTTAATCCATGTATAACTAATACCCACATAACTTATTCCACCTTCTACCCTGCATAAAATTATACATAGATTTCCTCATAAGTTATGTAAGTATTAATTATGTGGATTCACTAAAACACAACCAAACATTGTATAAAACTAATGCAGGAATAATTTTTATACAACATTTTAAACCTACAAACCAAACACCGTATAAAATTAATACATAAATAACGTTTATACAATATTTAAAAACCTATCAACTAGGGGTGGGCATTCGGTTCTTCGGTTCGATTTTCTTAAATTTCGGTTCGGTGTTCGGTTTTGAAAAAATGTGCACCAAATACCAAATCAAAATATTTCGGTTCGGTTCGGTTCGGTTCGGTTTTTTAAACTTCGGTTCGGTTTAATTCGGTGTTTTTAAAATGATTTTTCGGTGCAAGCAAATAAAAAATAAAGTGAAAATTAAATTATCAAAACGTTTAACTAAAGATAAAAGTTGAAAACTCGAAATAATCAATTAACATATTTAATAGTTAAAATTTCCAACAAAGAACTAAAGAAGTTTTTTTTTCTCTTTCCGATTTTTTGTTCAACAAACACTCTTTGTAATAGCAGCCAACAATTTAAACCAAGAATTCAACACTTGAAATTTAAAAGTTAAAACAATACAAAGTTAAAAATGCCTTAATATTCAACTTCATTCAAATAAAAAACAATAGGAGTCACAACTCACAAACACAAGTTACCAAGTATATAATTAATAAAATTAAAATATTATTTTAAATTTAGTTAATAAAATTTCAGTTTTTCGGTGCACCGAATTTTTCTTACCCTGACACCGAATACCGAACCAAAAAACCGAAATTTTGAAAAAAAAACACCGAAACCGAACCGAAAAACCGACACCGAAAAACCGAACCGAAAAAAACCGAACCGAAAAACCGACACCGAAAAACCGAACCGAAAAACCGACACCGAAAAACCGAACCGAAAAACCGACACCCGAACCGAAAAACCGACACCGAAAAACCGAATTAATTTGGTTCGGTTCGGTTTTTCTTTTTTCGATATTTATGTGAGTATTAGTTATGTAGAATTACAAAAATATAACCAAACATTGTATAAAACTAACACAAGGATAACTTTTATTCTATTTACAAACCAAACATGGTATAAAAATTAATACATGAATAACCAAGTTATTCATGTATTAACTTTGCCCTTATCCAGTAACCAAACGGCCCCTAAATGCATTATTTATGTATGGTTGGTCGGAAAGTCAATTGTATCTGACACTAATTTAATAATTATATAGTGGGAGTTCAATTATAATATTTGTTAGATTTCAAGCGATAATGATTTTTGATTGTTAGTACACTCTTTTTTTTTTGTAAATGTATTGTATATTTTAGATTTATTTCCATTTTCCTCTCTTTGATATAATTATTTTTGAATTGGTATAGTTGGAATAGAAATATTATAAATATCATACATAGTACAGTATCATATCAACAATTGTATATACATTTTTATGTTTTATGTTATTATTATTAAATAATTTATTTTATTTATTAACAATAGTGTTAAAAAATCAATTAGTAGCATATGATGAGGGTTTTGACATAGCTTTAGGGAGCGGAACATGGTGGTGGATCTAATGCAAAGGAAGTCCTAGGGATTTTTTTACTTTGACTTGTAAAAGTAATTTTGTTATACCTATTGATAACATTATTCATTTGGTCTTCTACGATTTTTTTTTATGAAGAATAATGTATAATTACCTTATTTCAACCAAAGGAATTATGATGAGAAGTTTCATTTTTATTTTTCTAACAAAGAAAATTAATGATGAGGTGATTTATTTTATAATACAATTGCTTATTCTTTTGTATATGTAATAATTTGTTTTTGTCTCTATTCTTTTCTTGCTTAAAATGTATTTATAAGTTTTTTATTTTTATTTTTTATTACTTTGTGAATGTGATAGTGCAAGTTATTTTTTGTTGCATAACTATGAAAATCAATGTCTATATATTATTTAATTGACGTCTTTGAAATAGTCATGTGACACATCTATTATGCAGCTAAATTATTTATTCTTTATTTTCCTCCCTTATTTTCACCGCTTATATATTTATGAAAAAATCAATGCATAATGATTCATGCATTTAATATCTAATAAAATTATACATTCAAGTTGTTAATAACTCACATCTCTTTATCTTTTTTATAATCTCTACTCTTAAATATTATTCATAACTCCTATTTGTTTCATTTTCATAAATTTTAAAAATATTTATTTAATGTGTAAAAGAATATAATAAATATAAAAAAATCAATGTTTGCATAGAGGATTGTACTCCTACAAAAGATAGAGAAATTTAAAATAAAAAATAATGTTTTCAACTCAATGCTGTAGATTATTGTTTCAAAATTAGCCTCTTTTATTTCATTTATCTCACCACTTATATATCCTTTTTTGGTTTAAAAATTTTATATTTTACATAATGAAGAAAAATGAAAAAAACTATCATGTTCAAGATGAAGACAAAGATCTATATTGTCTTCGTTCCCTAACATGAATATAAATATTATATACTACTTTATTTAAAAATAAGAAATTGTCAATTTATATATATAAATGAATTTTTCTTTTTTTATAATCGCGCGAAGCGCAGATAATTTCACTAGTTGATAGAAGAAATAAGGAAAAAATAAAAAAAAATGTGAAAAAAAATCCAAATAAACCAGAAAAAAGATAAATATGTATGTTGGCCAATGAGAGATGCCACATCACTATTTTACTATATATATATATATATATATATATATATATATATATATTGTGTAAAGCTAAGCTTCCATAGACTAATTTTGGACTTTTTGAAAAGTGTAATGTTAAATTGTTTTAGAGGCTAACTTGGTAAAATGCATAAGTACCCCCTAGACTACGATTAAAATCTCTGAGACGCCTAAACTTAATTAGCGTCATATTACTCCCTTGAACTAATTTTAAATGAAATAAATACACCACAAATGCTGACATGGCATAGAGAGTGTGCACACTCTCTTGAAGGCAAGTGATAAGTGCACAAATTAGACACATGTCATTTTTTGATTGATGACTTTATAGTTAGTTAGTACATATATTTATTAATATTAAAACTTATATAAATTTAATTATTTTTATTTCTTTCTTTGTAAAATATTTATTTTAATTTCTTTCTCACTTAATTTTTTTTAATTAATTTATTATCTTTTCACTTTTAATTATTTTTAAAAAATTATGTGTATTTTTTTTAAAAAAATAATTTAAAAGTGTCCTTTAATTTTAACATTTTAATTTTTTTATGTTTTATTTAATTTTCCTCACTTATTTTGATATCCGTTCAAAATTAACTTATTTTAAATACAAGATATTTGGAATTAAATTTGAAATCAAATCAAAATGAAGGACAATGAAAATAAAATCAATAGAAAAATAAAAGAGAAAAAACAATGAATGAAGGTAAAAAAAAAAGTTTCGATACAAGATAAAAGAAATGTGTATTAACTTAATTAAAATACAAGATAAAGAAAATAAGAATATTTTTTTACAATTTTTTTTTTAAAATTTAATTTTTTTTATAAAAGTAAAAAAAATAGAAAAAAAATAAAAATAATAATATTTACACATGTGGCAGCGCGAGTGTGTACAAACACAACCAACTTGGGTGGTTGAAGGTGCCATGTCAGCACTAAAGGTGCACAAAAATACGAAAAAAATGAGTTCAGGGGGGTAATAGGACCCTAATTAAGTTTAGGTGTGTCTCCGAGATTTCAGTCATAGTCTATGGGGTACTTGTGCATTTTCCCAGGCTAACTTCAAATATGATTCAAGTGTTTTGTTATGCTCGTAGCATAGTTATAAAGTTAGAATTGGTGCTTAAAATCAATAACGATGAAACTGTTTGTTAATACAAATGACACCTAAAGTCCTTCAATGCCCTCTAAAGTGTCTGCAAAGTCAAAAGAAATGTATTATAGATTTAAAGATTAATTTAAGTAAAATGATTACTAAAAAAGATATCACAAATTGCAAGAACTTATTATTGATTTCTTAACTTCCACACAAGTAGATGTATTGAAGACGATTTAGGATACAAGGAGAATCATAGGTCCAAGCTAAATTGGAAATCATAGATTAAAGTTTCAAATAAACTTACAAAGATCCAACCTTACAACTTCTAAGATATTATTTTTAACCAAATATCTGAGCTCGAGCTCCTTTGTCACAACTTGAGTCTACCTCTTGGATGTGGCCGACACTCGAAAGTCATTCCCCAAATGAATTCTTGGTCTGACTGACTACTTAGCGGAAGACTAACTCAAGCATATATAAGCTTAAAACTGAAGAAAACATTTAAAGTAATTATCTGAATCTCAAAGCTGTCTGGAAATTCTCAATGTAAATGATAAGAGTTTAATTAGTAAAACATCTTAAAATGAATACTAAAAGACTCTCTAAAATTGTCTATCTATGAAGCATCTACTATCTAAAGATAAGCATAGGGACAAGATCCATGACAACCTTAATCAAACTACTAAAGCAATAAAAAGACTAGAGTCCTCCGAAAGTAAGGAGGTCTCACCAAAAGTTGACGAGTGGTGATGTGATCTCAACGAAGCACTTGTTGATAATCTTGAATACTTGTATCTGCATCATGAAACGATGCAGCGTCGAATGTCGTCAATACATGGAATGTATTATATGTAATAAAGTTGAATGAAATAGATAACTGAACTGAAGGACTAGAAGTAACTCAACTAAAGTAAATCATGCACATAAAGTAAAATCATATAAGTTTTACACCGTACGATGCAATGATAGCAAATACTAAAATATAAACACTTTAGTTTATTGAGGAGTTTCTCTAACCGACAATTCTCACTATGATTTTCGTAATGATACAACCTCTTATCCATGTTGCCGGAGTCACCCTAGACTTTTTCAGAGTATAAAACACAACTTTAACTTATGGATCCACTAAAAAGTTTTCTTGAGGCAGGTGATGAGTCGCATGTCTTGTGTTGCGATCCTATCTACGCTGGCGACATAGTTTATGGAGTTTGAGTTATCTTAATTCTTTCCCAAGTCGGTGCTCAATACTACCCCAACATATAAATAGGTATGCTCATATAAAATACTCACTGGGTTGAGTTAATACTCAAAAAGATCACTGAACTTTACTTTATCCATCTGAAATGTTTTTGAAAATTCTTTATGCTTTTCTAGAAATAGTGCTTTCTTCCTCAATGTAAAATAATCTTTGGAATCATTAAAGTTCTCTTAAAACTCTTCTCAAAATAATTCTTTAAATTTCAAAATCAATGTAAGGAACATAATTGCACAAAAGCTTTCAACAAAACCTCATCAACTAGGGTTCAGGTGAAAATATAAGCACGAACAACAAATTAAGGATCTCAATGCATAAAATATCATAATCTCATAATTAGAAAATTGGACTCGGAATTAAAACACAATTCAAATTCAGAATTTCATGAAACTTCGGAAAAAAATACTAGATTCAACTTTTACCGACTGAATTTAGATGTAGGGTGTGACAACGAAGTTAGTCCAACACTATGAGTAGCCTTACATACCTGAAAGAATAATGTTCTTGAGGAAACTTGAAGGACTTGAAGAAGATGCTTGAAAGCCTTAGCTTTCTCCTCTTGGATCCTTGCTCTAAGTCTTGGAAGTGTTTTTGAGAGCGTTAGGGTCTAACTAATCTGATAGGAACCTTAATTAGGTATAAAAATGTTGGGGTTTAGACTTAGAAGGGGCGGAAAAAAACTAAACTAACTCCATTTAAAAATTGCCGGATCGACTCTACGAAGACCAACTTTCAGGTCAAATTCCACGAGCCAAGTTCTACGGCTCGTAGACCGACCTACGACCCGTAGGTCCCTAACGTGGAACCCATGGTCAAAATTTCCTTTAAATCTATCCTCTTTCCACGAGCCCTGGGCTACGAACCGTATGACTTTGTACGACCCATAGTCCCAATCGTGGATCGAAGATTCATCAAAATTTCACTAAGTCTGGATCTAACCTACGAGCCCTGATCTATGGCTCTTACAATTTTATACGGACCGCCCTGTTGGTCGGTATGTACTCATCTGAGAGTTGACATTTTCAGTTTTTCCAACTCAGCTTCTACGACCACCATCTACAAACCATAGGTTCTTCTACGAACCGTAGGTGGTCTCGTTCAAACTGACACCAACAACTTTTCTGTAACTTTTCAACTTTCAACTCACTTACCAATTTTGGAGGTGTTACACTTTTATTCCAAATTAATTAAGTCTGTACAAATAAATAAAAGACCGGGCCAAAATTGTCTTCGCCCAAAAAACAATGCTAAAACGAAAAGCCCAGCCCATTAAGTGAGGCTATCAACTTTTATAACATGTTTCCTTAAAGGTAGGGTTTCTAATTTGAGCTCCCTGTCTTTCTCTCCATGTCGCCGCAGGGAGCCTTGTGGAATGCAACCTTCCTCTTCCACTCACTTTAGGTCATCAACACCTTCCTCTTGTTCGCCATGTTTTCTTCTCAGCTCGCAGAGGTAAGTTTTCAATTTAATCTTTTCCGTTTCCTTCATTTTCTGATTTTTCTTTTCTCCTTGTAGAGACATCATCCGGTGGATCAGTGGTTACCTGAAGTGATTTCAACAGAGGTGCCTCGTCTTGCGGTGGGATTGCAACTCTCAGTAAGTCTTCAACCTCCCCCTCTTTCTTTATTTGCCCTTTTATTCCTCTCTGACTCTCTATTTCCAACTGAAGTAGCAGTGGAGTAATTTCTAAGATATAAAGAGTCAATTCTTCCAAATTAGTTAGGTTATTCCTCTTCTATCCGATTGAGAAAGTTTTCAATTATTCTCTTACTTAGATTTCTAATGATTCAGTGTAATGCTCATTTAACTATCGCAAACACTATGAGCAAAGCAAGAAGCAGTTGAATTCATTGTTGTCGAATAAAGAAAAGACAAATGATACTTAGACAAAAGCTAAGGAATTACTAGTTATGCTTTTTTTAAAATTTATTTCCAAGATATTTTTACTAAAGTTATGATCTTATCAAAGTTAATTTTCAAACATTATTGACTAAGGTTGTAGTCCTGACAAGACTAAACTTTAGACATATAGTAATTATACATCAAATATATAATTACTTCTCAAGGTCACCTTTCATACATTTTTTATTAGATTTCTGACCTTGTCAAAGCCAGAGGCTTAGACATATAATAACTTCATATCTGGCATGAAATTCAGACATATATATGACATACAAAATGAAAAATGATTTGTATAAATAAGCTTTTTTGATGTCATAGTTTAAAGTTGGCTTCATAAAGAAAAATCTTTAAAATGGTCTCCATGCTAAAAAATAAAAATATGCTTTCAATAATTGTTAAGAGAGCTTATGGTAATTTGTCAGGATTTTAAAGTAAAATTTAATAATTATCATGATTTATTATTTGAATATGTGCCAGAATTTGCTTTAACAATAAGTTATGCTAATTCTTCAAGATTTTCAGTAAATACTTGGAGGGTTACAAATTTTTTTCAAATATTTACTATGATTCTTCAAGATTTTCAGTATATGCTTGGAGGGTCACACTAGTTTTTTCAAATATTTACTATTGAAATCATGATAATCCAGATCATGATAATCACGATAATATATTCTGTAAAAAAATTTAGTAATATATTTTTATTTTAAAATTGATCCAGGTTAGTTTTATATTTTGATTATAATTATGATACATAATTTTTTGATAGCAATTTCATCAGTTTTAATAGTTAAGTAAAACCTAAATCTGAAAAATAATAAATTCACTTTGGCTTCTCCTATTTTTTAAAGCTCAAATAATATTTATATTTTTTCTTTAATCAAACCTATATAATGATCGAACATTATCTAATTAAACTCAATCATTAGAAGTAATTAAAGGGAAAAAATGAGATGAAGAAGCGAAAAGGTTAAAGAAGCTGGAGTAGGGGTTACACTTTTATTTTTTAATTTAAGTTGGTATTTGACCATAAAGTTATTGAAAAAAATGTTATTTAATAGCAGTATCTCAAAAGA
>JAGDQO010001669.1:0-23079 GCA_018342035.1 Solanum appendiculatum
GCTTTGGGTGTGACAGACCCGCTATGGCAACCCGATCCTCTATATCGGCGTCACCAGAGCGGCTTCCCCTGCTATAGTGCCTGCACAACCGCTATAGTGCCTGCACAGACGTCCCGCTGTAGCTGCGTGCTGCCACTACAACGGGTTGTACGGAATCAAAGACTCATAAACCTCTCAAAATCTCCTGCTTTGCAATATATCTTCGACCCTTGACGTTCCATACCAACCCTTTCACGCCAAGATCAATTGCGAGAGTTTTACTCACCCAAATTTGATTTTGAAAAGCCCTATGG
This sequence comes from Solanum appendiculatum, assembly GCA_018342035.1. NCBI lineage: Eukaryota > Viridiplantae > Streptophyta > Magnoliopsida > Solanales > Solanaceae > Solanum > Solanum appendiculatum. The sequence continues at coordinate 294 of JAGDQO010001669.1, forward strand.
GTTTCTTATTGTCTTAGATATTAGAATATATAAACCAAGCCTAAACATATAACCTACCCATTCCTAAATTACCCTAGACCTCACTTTACTCAGATTCGATTTGAGACTAGCCTAGCCTATAATTTTTAAGTCACTACCCAAAATATTTTCTGACCCGATTTCTTCCATCATTGACCTACTCATAACGACGGGGACAAGTTGTTACAAATGCTTCTTTTATACGTATCCTAAGAGCTACTCAACCATTAGAATTTGTTTTGTACAAACACAGTGTACTAGTGAATCTCAAGTAAGGATAAAAGAACATTATAAGCATACGAGAACACTCCTTTTTACTTTGTACATTTAGACAAGATCCACACTTACTCTTGAGAGAGTTTTTTTGGCTTCGAACATAAATCCTTTTTTCAAGTACTCATGATCATGTCATTTTGTATATGAATCTTCATATTGTTTGAAATATATTATTACAGTTTAGTTTACGTAATCCCTTTGGATAACTCCTCTAGTATGAGATACATAACCTGGATAAAATTCAATAGTACATAACTTGATAACATTAAATATACACATAACCTAAATCCAATAATATGTAACTTGTCGAGTACATATTGTGACCCAACTATTATCATATCAAACATAATTTGCTTACCAAATCACCAATTTGAGTAGTCTCCAAGAAATGAGGAGGAAGCAAAACTATCTATGAAGTTGTTGAGTATCTGTGTAAGGACCTCAACTTCACCTATTTTTCTAAGATCTCACACTAAATATTCTATTTTTCTAAATTGCATTTTACAATAACTTTTTCTGGAGAAGCATTCTTATAGTTCTTCCAAGTTGGAGTCATCTATCAGAATCTTTAGTAACGTAAGATATTTAGCATTCCATTTAGTTAACATAATACCATTTGATGACTCCTCCTCTAGTAAGAGACTCATAATTTGGGTTGTGCTCATGAGCAACCCATTCTTCCTCCTTGGGATTATAGCGATATGTAAAGTTCTCATCAAACTTCTTTTCACAAGGGCCCGAATGGCTAACACACTCGTAGTGGGAATTAAATGCCACAAATGTTCCCATGTTTGTGGAGCAATTGAACATTGTTGAACTGGGAAACAATTTTCTGATTTTGACGGTGATGTTGAAGCTGACCATGGTATTTAAGTGCTTAACATCACCATCATTATCGAAGGAGAAGCAACAGACACTAAGGTAATTTGTATGGTTGTTGGTTATAACAACAACTTTTTCGTCTGGCAATCCTGCTGCAACATTTGAGATATTTATATTGATCATGAACAGGAACAATATTGTTGTCGAGGTGATAATTGCAACAATTTAGCTTCTTCCATGGTTATATGTTCCTTTCCTTTTCCCGTTTTCCTCCTGAAATACCAAAATATTAAGAAAGATTAGAAGAAATTAATGAATCATGAATGACTATTCATATTTTATATTATCATCAAAGTTGTTGAACTAACTTTTTGTAATGTAAGATTGTTATCACTGATAGTAACCTATCTTTTTGTAAAAATAAATAAATAAGCGTTCGACTTTGTCTAATTTCACAACAAATCACTCTCGAATAACTTTTTTCCCCCCAAAAACTCATTTAACTTTGTTAAGTATTACGTAAAATATCTCCTTTATTTCCTTCTTATGTCTTTTTGTTACGTTTAGATAAAATTGATTAAGAGATAATTTATTGACTATTCTGATACTTAGGTAAAATTGAGTGACTTTTTTTTTTATTATAAAATTAATTTTGTGGTTTTTTCAGAGGTTTTTGTATTTCACTAATCATCCATCTTCGGATGGTTTATTGAAAAAAAAGAAAGAAGGATAAAAAACATATATATTTTTTTCATAAACAAATAAAATGATGGGAATCTTTTGTTTTGTTGTATCAAATTAATATTGTGCATGTCATTATCATGCCTAAGAAATTAAAAAAGAAATCTTCGATTTCCAACGGACAACAAGAATAAGATATATTGCAAATGTTTATTCAAGAATGATTATGCAGATGTTTAGGGAGGGGTTTAATGTTGCTTTACATAATCAATTTCTCATAAAGATTTAGTTTATCTGATAATCTTTCTGGTTAAAAATATTTGACAAACTAACAAAGTCTTATTGAAAGAGAAAAAGTACCTTATATTTATCGGCCGTAAATGGAAGGAGTTCTAGTTACCTTATAAATCAATTCCTTCAAAGTTTTCTTTTCTTCTACTTTGGTTTCTTGAAATGAAAGGTTTTAATGATGCTTTACTATAAAATGAGTTTTGAAAAGAAATCTGGAAAATGGCCGTGAAGAGAGAAAGAGAGATCTTTTGAATCAAGAATTAACAAAAAATTCTTGATTTGATGAATTATTAAACCTTTCTTATTATATACTTATTTATAAATTAAACAAGTGGGATAGAGTTTTTGAAGATATGAAATCTTTTATACTATATTTAAACCTTTACTATTTTTGAACCTTCCAATGAATGAAAAATTATTTCAATTTAGATGAAAAATGATAAAAATAGCTTGTTATGTTTGAGGAAAGGTTCAAAATAGTCCCTTAAAAATGCAATAAGAATTTAAGCACAAATACCGACACAATTTTATTAAATTCTAAATATACAACACAAAATATTGCATAAAAAACTAATAGATAAAAAAAAGAAAAAAAAATTACACGTCAAAAATTACACTATAAATTAAAAAAATAGCAAAACAATAAAAATTGCACCTCTCAGTTGGAATTTTGGATAATTATGAGTTTTTCCTCGTTTTTGTTAAATCTAATAGATAATGTTCGGTAAATATTTGATGAAGTCTAAAATTGTTATTTTTTGGTAACTTAAACAACTAAAATTGTTAAGTGAATACTTAACAAACTATTTTGAACTTATCCTCAAACCAAAGATACTACTTTTGTCATTTTCTACAATTTTGATACATAAACTAAATGAGATTTCTTTTTTCTTTTAAACTCAAAATATCAAATATAATGCCATAGTCTTTAGAGATTTAGAAGGGTATTAGCCATCCAACTTTAGGAAAATAGATAAATCTAACAATTTATTACCAAACAATAAAAAAGTGATATCATGGAGATGAACAACTTATTGGGATTGAAATAGTCAGGTGTTATGTGCAAACTAACAAAATAAAATTTGAATGATGATAAATTACACAACAAAGAAAAATATACTTAAAGATATTTAATAAGTTAAAATGATTTGATCAATCAAACTACATATGAACAATTCAATAATAAAAAGTGAGTACAAAAATACCAACAGAAAAATTTTCACCTAAACAAAACTCTCCAACCCTAAAAGATTACTACATTATAGATGTTGTCGTGAAGTGAAGAAGATTATGACTCGTCAATTTATAGAGGTCAAGAATGAACACAATGTGCTCGTGAGTCTCAAGTGGAGGATAAACAGATATTATAGGCATACGAGAACTCTATTTTTTTTAATTTTGTATGTTTAGACAGGATCACATGACTCATACTTACTTTTGTGAAAGTTTTTTTATTTTTTATTTCGATCGCCAAAAAGTTCCTTGTCACGTACTCATGATTGTCATTTTATATCTCAATCTTCATTGTTTGAAATATGTTATTACAATTTAGTTTACATAATTCTATTTGATGACTCCTCTAGTATGTGATTCATTATTTGGATTAAATTCAATAAAATGTATCTTGATGACGTCAAATATACACATATCCTAAATCCATTAATATATAACTTGACGAGTGCATGTTGAAATTCAACTATAAGCATACCCAACATAGCTATTTGAGTAGTCTTTAAGAAATGAGGAGGAAGCAAAACTATCTACTACGCTTTTGAGAATTTGTGTAAGGACCTCCACTTCACATATTTTTCTAAGATCTCATACTAAATATTCTACTTTTCTAAATTACATTTTATACTATCATTTTTTGACAAAGCATTCTGATAGTCCTACCAATTAGTTGGAGTTAACTATCTGGATCTTCAGTAACAATAGATATTTATAATTCCGTTTAGTTAACATAATACCCTTTGATGACTCCTCCTCTAGTAAGAGACTCATAATTTGGATTGTACTCATGAGCAACCCATTTTTCCTCCTTGGGACTATAGCGATACGTGAAGTTCTCATCAAACCTCCATTCAAAAGGCCTCGAATGGCTAACACACTCGTAGTGGGAATTAAACGCCACGAATGTTCCCATGTTTGTGGAACAATTGAACATTGTTGAAGTGGGGATGAATTTTCTGATTTTGATGGTGATATTGAAGCTGCCCATGGTATTTAGGTGCTTAACATCACCATCATCATCGAAGGAGAAGCAACGGACACTAAGGTAGTTTGTATGGTTGTTAATTATGACAACAATTTTTTCGTTTGGTATTCCTCTTGCAGCATTTGAGACATTTATATTAATCATAAACAAGAACAATATTGTTGTCGAGGTGATAGTTGCAACAATTTTAGCTTCTTCCATGGTTATATGTTCCTTTCCTTTTCCCGTTTTCCTCCTGAAAAAACAAAATGTTAAAAAAGATTAGAAAAAATTAAAGAATCATGAATGAGCATTCCTATTTATATTAGCATCAAAGTTGTTGAACTAATTTTTTTGTTAATGTAAAATCGTTATCATCGATCGTAACGTGTCTTTTGTAACCAAAAAAAATATATAAAAATTGAGTAAGAGATAGTTTATTGACTATCTTGATACTTAGGTAAAGTTGAGTAGTTTTTTCATTATAAAAATTAATTTTGTGATTTTTCTTGAGGTGTTTGTGTTTCATTAAACATCCATCTCCAAGTTGTTTATTGCAGAAAAAGAAAGAAGGATAAAAAATGTTTTTTTATCATAAACCAATGAAATGATGGGATTCTTTTGTATTGTTATATCAAAATAATATTGTGCATGTCATTATCGTGCCTAAGAAATTAAAAAAGAAATCCTCGATTTCCAATTGATAACAAGAATTATATGTAATTGCAAAAGTTTATTCAAGAATGATCATATGGATGTTTAGGGAGGGGTTTAATGTTGCTTTACATAATCAATTTCTCATAAAGAGTTAGTTTATCATATAATCTTTCTGGTTAAATTTTTTTGACAAACTAAGAAAATCTCATTGAAAGAGAAAAAGTACCTTATATTTATTGGCCGCAAACGGAGGGAGTTCTAGTTATAAATCAATTCCTTCAAAAGTTTTCTTTTCTTCTTCTTTGGTTTCTTGAAAGGAAGGTTTTAATGATGTTTTTCTACGAAATGGGTTTTGAAAAGAAATTAAGAAAGAATTCTTGATTTGTTGAATTATTAAACCTTTCTTGTTATATACTAATTTATAAATTAAACACGTGGGATAGAGTTTTTGAAGGAGGTCTTAAATCTTTTATTATATTTAAACTTTTACTATTTTTGAACTTTCCAATAAACAAAAGAATATCTCAATTTAGATGAAAAAAATGATAAAAATAATCTATTATGTTTGAGGAAAGGTTCAAAATAGTCAGTTAAAAATGCAATAAGCCTTTAAGCACAAATAGCGATAAAGTTTTATCAAATACTAAATATACAACACAAAATATTGCATTAGGCACCAATAAGATAGAGAAAGAGTAACAAAAATTACACCTCAAAAAATTACATCAAAATTAAAAAATAAATCAAAAATAACAGAAACCACAAAAATTGCACTTCTCAATGTGAATTTTGGATATTTATGGCTTTTCCCCTAGTTTTTGTTAAATCTAATAGATAAATTTCGGTAAATATTTGATGAAGTCTAAAAGTGTTGTTTTCTTGGTTACTTAAACAACCAAAATTGTTAAGTGAATACTTAAGAAACTATTTTGAACTTATCCTCAAATCAAAGAGACTACTTTTGTCATTTTCTACAATTTTGGTATACAAACTAATTTTGATTCTCTTTTTTAATCATAATATCAAATATAATGCCATAGTCTTTAGAGATTTAGAAGGGTATTATCCATCCAACTGTAGGGAAGTACATAAACTTTATAATTTAACAAACAATAAAAAAGAGATATCACGGAGATGAACAACTTATTGGGATTGAAATACTCATGTGTTATGTGCAACCTAACAAAATAAACTTCGAACGATGATAAATTAGATAATAAAGAAAAATATACTAAAAGTGATATGATAAATTAAAATGATTTGATCAATCGATCTACATATGAACAATTTAATAATAAAAAGTGAGTACAAAAATATCAACAATTTTTTTTTCATCTAAACAAAACTCTCAGATCCTAAAAGACTACATTATAGATGTTGTCGTGAAGTGAAGAGGATTATGGCTCCTCAATTTATAGAGGTTAAGAACCAATTCTTCCCAAGAAAAAAGAACTAGTTTTCCTTTTAGAAGAAGCAAAAATCAAATTTAATGATATGAATATCTTACCCTTTATTCAAGAAAAAAAAACCCAAATAAGGTAAAATCAAGGCATACATTAACATGTACAATTTGTGGTTCTATATATTAAAGTTTAATGAAAGTATCACGAGTTTAAATTCACGATCAATAGAGGAGAAAACAATTGAAATTGTTCCCCTTTGGTGACTCCTCTAGTAAGAGATTTCATAATTTATGTCACGACCCAAAAATAGATGTGATGACACTCTTTGAATCATACCACGACAAGTCAGCCTCAACCTAACAAACGAAAGAAATGCGGAGATTAAAGCAAGGATAGCATAAGAGCGGAAAACTTATTCATTCTAAAATAACCCAGATACCTGGTTGTCATGTCTACAAGCCACTAATATAAGTACAAAATTGAAAGATAAGTACAAGTCTCAATGTCTTTGTTACTAGAATAGAACAAAGCATAAAATAAGGAACAAGAGGGCCCGCCGGGATGAAAGAATCTTCCTCTCAATGTGCTTTGACAAGCCTCAGAAATAGGAGAAGAAGAAGAAGATTACACGGGTCCGGGATCGAAACCTACACAAGTGTAGAAGCAAGGAGTAAGTACCAAACAACACAATGCTCAGGAAGCAACCTACTAAATAAAGCAAAACTAGCTAGAAATCGAGTACTCATTTCATCCAACCGAACCTCCTTAAACTACAACATACATAGAAATCAGCTCAACCAACATTTCTATAATACACTGTTCACAAGGCTTAACAATCACAGTCCAATAGTCATAGTTCAACAACCATCAAGTGTCAAGTATGTCAATCACAAGTATCAAGTATGTCAATCACAAGTATCAAGTAGACCAATCACAAGTATTAAATGCATCAATTTCAAGTATCAAGTTCATCTAATCATGATAATCAAACACTTGCCGAAACCGTTTCCCATCGGCATAATATCACTAGCTGGAACCATTTTTCATCGGCTTTATACTATATCACTAGCCGAAACCATTTCCCTTCGGTTTTATATCATATCAGTTGCCGGAACCATTTCCATTCGTCACAATATCACTAGCCGGATCCATTTTCCTTCGACTTTATATCATATCACTAGCCAGAATCATTTTCCTTCGGCTTTATGTCATATTACTTGTCGGAACCATTTAGCTTCGGCTTTATATCATATCACTAGCTGAAACAATTTCCCTTCGGCTTTATATTATGTCACTTGCCAGAACTATTTTCCTTCGGCACAATATTACTAGCCAGAACCATTTCCTTTCGGCTTTATATCATATCACTTGCCGGAACCATTTTCCTTCAGCATAAACATCACATGTCTCATCACGGTGCACAAAAATCAATGCAAATAAGCAATTTCTATCACGCCCCGAGCCTACACCCTGGACGTGGCCGACACTCCAGAACCATTGCTGGTCCCTAAGCGAACCCTTGGCCTGACTGACTACTTAACGGAAGACTTACTCAAGAAAGATAAGCTCAAAAAAGAATTAAATTAGTTAAACTCAAATACTCATCTCATAAAGTGTGGAAAATACTCAATGGCAATACTTATAGTGTAACACCCTAAAATATTTTAAGTTAAGACCCGAATCATTCTTGAGTTTCGTATAAGATCGTACCGAGTGATATTCTTAGATTCTAAGGTCAATTCATTAGTGTGAGAATGATTTTGGATATCAATTAAGGTCACTAGAATCCCCTATCACAAAGTTGAGTTGAAAGTTTCTCTACTGAGTGAGTTTTTACCTAAGATTCTACTTATATCAACTTAAAATGATCATATATTTTAGCAAATAATGATTTAGGTGGTCCATGAGATATTGAATCGAAGGTCTTTGAGTCCTCTTTCCAACGCCACCAAGTTTGCTCCATTTGAAGCTCGGAGTAAAAAGTTATGTCCGTTTGAGTGAAGCCTCTCTAGTTAAGGCTTTTCATCCGTTTAAGGAAAGGGTATTTTGGTCTTTTCCTTTTTCCCACTAGGATTAACACGTTTTTACGGACCTAATTAAGTGTCTAGTCAGATTCTAAATCACCTATTCACGTTCCTAAACATTTAGAGAAATTAGGGCGAAGTTTCAAGAAGAGGAAAAGAGGGTTTTCAAGTGTTCTTCAAGATTCGTCGATTTCGCCAAGAACCTTTGTTCTTACCAGGGATGTAAGGCTTCTCATAGTGATGGATTTGTTCATCCTCACACCAAGAATGTAAATCTTTCGTTAAGTCGCTCATATAATCATTTATGTAAGCATTCTTGAAGAGTTCTTGAGTTTTAAGCTTCAATCTTTATCAACGGATGTTTTGAGTTCTTGAGGTGAGAGTATTGCGAATGAGTAGTGTTTCTTGATAAAATTTGAGTGGGATTCGATAGTTTTGTGTTGGGTTTATGAATCAAGGGAGTTTGGAAGAAAACCAATCGATTCTAGATGAGTTAGGACCCAAAATTGAGTAAGAAAATTCGTCGGATTTCTTGGTAGGGGGCTGGGGCAGCGCGCCACCATAGCGTCAAGGCCTGACTACAGTAGTTCAGGCCCTGGGGCAGCGCGCTAGCATTGCGCCAAGGCCTGACCTCTGAAGTTTGAGACATGGGGCGGTGCGCCACGGATGCGCCAGGGTCGCTGTAATGACCCATAAGGTCATTTTTGGAAATTTTCACAAAATTACCATTTTTACCCATCCGATGGTTGCCTCGAGTCATTTATGATCAGTTGGCGAGGTTGAATTGGAAATTTTGAACTATTTATTTGACTACAGTTATTTGATTGACAAGTATTCTTTTAAATAATTAATTTAGTTAATAATAATGGGTCAAGTCTTAAATTTATTTAATACCCTATACCCTTTAGCCCATGGAAAAAAATGAATTAAATTAAGTACGGTTTACTATTTTTGAGTCATAACGGAAAAAAATAAAATAAAAACCCCTAGCATCAAACACAGATACATCGAAGAGGCTAACCGTGTGCTTCAGGTAAATTCTTAAACACAGTTCTAACCTCACTGAATATGTATTATTGCTAGGTGCCTAACATATTGATTTATTAGGGTAAGAGAATAAGTTTGGTAATTTTTAATTGTCATCACTACAACTACTGATTTCAAAGTAATTTAAAAAGTGGCGTTAATATTAGTGTCAAATCATGAAATCATGATGGTGTAATTATGAGGTTATAATTGGGGTAATGATTAGGTTTATTGTTTGAGGTGTTTAGTGAGTTATAAGGTGAGGAAGTTATGATACTGCAATTGTAATTCCCAGCGAATGAACTGATGACTTTGCGAACCGTATTCTTCAGTGATATTTAATTCTTTACCAGATTCTTCTTATAATTATCACACTACAATTCAAGTTTTGCTATTCTGAAATAGGTAATTAAATATTAGGTGTATTACATTATATGAATATTATTAGAGTTAGGTTATTTGGAGAAATTAAGACTTAACACTTGGCTTGAGATGTAGGAAAATGATTATGGTTTTGCGCGAGTTTTTGGATATAGATTAGACATATAGTAATATGGGTGTTGTTAGTTTCAAAATCTTATTATGATTATTTATTTGAATAGATTGCATTTATTTGGAAGCTCAACGAAAGAGGAAGGCTCAAGTCTCGGAGTGAATTTTTGATTAATTGAGGCAAGTAGATTTCTCAACCCTTGTTAAGTGTATAGAATTCGTGTATTTCCTTGTATATGTGTTGGGGAGTAATGGGACTAGGTGATGGGTTGACTTGTCCATATTGAATAATTTTAATGATGAAAAAGGGGTAATAAAAGGCAATGTGATTAATTATTGGTGTATGATGTGTTGAGAATGGTTTGAAAGGCTTATTGATTCATTGTTGGTGTTGTATCACGATTGCATTGTTATGAAGTGTGCATTTTTATGAAAATGGTCATCTCCTCATTATTTATGTGAACGTGTTATTTGCATTGGTTCTGAGACATGGTTGTGACAAGTGTTATGTGAATTGAGAAAGAATAAGAAATTAAAGAGGATGTACCATTTCGAGGGACGTGTCGCGCGCCGTGACAAATATTATGATTCGAGGGACGTGCCGCTCGCCGCGACGAATTTTATTATCGAGGGACGTGTCGCACACCGCGACAGATTTCATTATCAAGGGTCGTGTCGCACACCGAGACAGATGCATGGACAGATATGTCCCCCATGGGTCCCGGACTGAGAGACAGCGGGTGTGTATCACTAGGTCAGACATGCATCACTATACTTGACATTGCATTTCATTGCATTACATATCTTTATCATTTGTGAACTTGTGAGTGCATTTATGTGGAACTTGTGATTTGTGAATTTAATCTCATGTGTTGGTGATCTGTAATTGTTGAAGTGATGAAGTTGAGCTATGTGCTGTGTAAATTGTGAACTATTAGGTTGGAATGGTTTTTATGCAGGTTGTAGTTGTGGAGGTTCAGTTGGGGTGTAAGGAGTACCCGTATTCCATACCCTTAGCTTGTGTTTAGAGGTTTGCTTGCTGAGTACCGTGTGGTTTGGTACTCACCCCTTGTTTTTACAATTTTTTTTGTAGGTTATGAGCCCGGATCTTCATGATACCCTTTCTTATCTTCTTGTCCGAGGCTTCCTATGGAGATTTGTGAGGTAGCTGATTGTCATCTCAGCAGACCTTCTTACTCCTTATTTATGATCTTGTTCTATTCTAGAAACAACATTATTTGAGACTTGTTTATTTCTTTCATATCTATTGTAATAAATTAGAGGTTTGTACACGTGACAACCAGGTTTTGGGGATATATATATATATAAGTTAATTATGAACTTCCGCATTTATCGTATTATTTGGGTTTTAGGCTGACTTGTCTTGGTGGGATAAGACGAGTGCCATCACGTCCATTTTTGGGTCGTGACAGTCGCCAGGCCCTTTTCTTCTCCGTTCTTCATCTCGTATGCGTTCTTTCAAAATGTGTCTTTGCTCTCTTCTTAATATGAACTCTTAAAGTCTTCATTAATCCTTGAGAGAGTCTAAATGTCCCACTCACATGTCTTAATTTACATTCCAAACTAAAGTAAGTTTAGGAGGGAAGTTCAAGAGGTCTCTTTGAGTCATTTTGAGAATTCTTTTGTAATTATCAATGGTTTTGAACTAAGTCTTGAGAAAGTAAAAATGAGAATGAGAAGAGTTGTATTCATGATTGAAAAAGAGTATAAGGGAACTAAGTAGTCCCAAATGTATCATTTTGTTATATTGAGAAGAGAACTATGATTCATGATTAGTATGACAGTCGAGTATGCCATCAATGTGTAAGCAGTATGACATCTAGATATGTCATCAATATTTATGCAGTATGACTTCCCAAGTCATCAATGATTAGATCACAATAAACATTTGTTTTAAATTATTTTTATGAGAAAGTAAAGCAGAGTTTGAGTAGAGTTTAAAGAGAATTTTTGAGTAAAGTATAAGGGAACTAATTGATTCCCAAATGTATTATTTTTACATTGAGAAAGAGAAACTCTATTTTCTAAATGAGTTATGCGTACAGAGCTAATGCAGAGAGCAGTAACCTCTTTTAAGAGGATCTTTTGAGTAATTACCTCAAATTGAGAAAAGAGAATATTTTATACGTTTGAGCATAAATATATTATTGGGAGTAATATTGAGCACCGATATAGGGATGAGTACAGACAACTCAAAATCCTCATAAACCATGTCTGCCAACATGGGTAAAGGATCATTCTTTTTAGATGAATCCTTAGTGCCTTCGGGCAGAGCTTAGTTGATCCACTTAGTTGAGAGGTTCTATATCCCGGCAAGGTATAGGACAGTTCTGGCAGCGTGGGTGAGACGCTATATCATCACGTAGCTCATAGTGATGGTTGTCGATTAAAAAACCCCCCAAATAGAGTAAAGAGTACTTTCATTATATTTTTACATATAATTTTCTTTGAGTTATTATATTATACTTTGTGGAGCTTAAAATGATATTATCTCTATTTATGTTTTACGTCGAGTTGAGTCGAGTTGAGTTGAGTTGAGATGAGTTGAGTCGAGTTGAGTAGAGTGAGTTGAGTTGAGTCGAGTTGAGTTGAGTTGAGTTTATTTGAGTTGAGTATTTCTTTTAGCCTGGTCAGTGTAGTATATGCTTTTATTGCATCCTTTCGGCAAGATTTTAAATGAGTTTTTCCATCATGATCTATATTATATTTCAGTTGAGTTGCTGCCAGAGTTTCAGTTCAGTTATTTTGTTATTCAGCTATATTACATACTCGTACATTCAATGTACTGACGTCATTCTACCTGCATCTTTTAATGATGCAGATATAGGTACTTAGGATCGTCAACATGAGTTCCGTTGAGATCACGTCATCCGTTTGTCAGCTTTTGAGCAAGGCCTCTTTGGTTTCGGAGGACTCCAGTTATATAGGTTTTCAGTAGTAGCTCTTTGAGGTGTGGTGGGTCTTGTCCCGATATCCTTCCTTAATAGTAGAGGCTTCATAGATAGACATAGTCGAGGTGTTCCTCAGCATTTACTTTCTTTTGTGTTGTTTTATAAACTATAAGTATTGCTATTAAGTATTTTCGAGACTTTATGAGTTGAGTATTTAAGTTCAATGGATTTCATTCGGTTTTAAGCTTATTATTGCTTGAGTTAGTTTTCCGCTTGTAGTCAGCCAGGATGAGGGTTCGCTTGGGGACAAGCAACGGTTCTCGAGTGCCGGCCACGTCCAGGGTGTAGGCTCGGGTCATGACATATAGTTTGTAAAACAACTTAAAAGAACGTAAATATTGAGAGACACCTCGACTCTGTCTATCTACGAAGCCTCTACTATTAAGGAAGGATGTCGGGAATAGACCCAAGACTCCTCAAAAGAACTATTACTAACAACTTATAAAACTGGAGTCCTCCGGAACCAAGGAGGCCTTACTCAAAGGCTGACAAGCGGATGAAGTGATCTCAATGAAATTCCTGTTGAGAATCCTAAGTACTTGTATCTGCATCATAAAAAGATGCAGATCGAATGACATCAGTACATGGAATGTACGAGTATGTAATATACAGCTAAGTAACAAATAACTGAACTAAAACTCTGACAGTAACTCAGCTGAAGTACAATATAAATCATGATGGGAAGATCATTTAAACTCTTACCAACAGAATGTAATAAAATCATATACTGAACTGACTAGGCTGAAAGAAATACTCAACTCAACTCAACTCAACTCAACTCATCTCAACTCAATGTAAAGCATAAATAGAGATAATATCATTTAAAGATTCACAAAGTATAATATAATAACTCAAAGAAAATTATATGTGAAAATACAATGAAACTACTCTTTACTCTATTTGGGAGTTTCTCTAACCGACAACCATCACTATGAGCTACGTGATGATACAACGTCTTGCCTATGCTACCAGAATTATCCTATACCTTGCCGGGGTATAGAACACCTCAACGAAGTGGATCCACTAAGCTCTGCCCGAAGGCACTAAGGAAATCATCTAAAGAGTATGAATCATTTACCCATGTTGGCATACATGGTTTATGGGTGCTGTGAATTGTCTGAACTCTCCTCCTTATCGGTGCTCAATACTACTCCCAATAAATATATATACTCATGCTCAATGTTTAAAAACATTCTCTTTTTCTCAATTCGAGGTAATTACTCAAAAGATCCTCTTAAAATAGGTAACTACTCTGAAGTATCTCTGTACTCATAACTCATTTAGAAATCAATATTTCTCTCTTTTAAATGTATAAGTGTTACATTTGGGAATCCTTAGTTCCCTTATACTCTTTTTTTTCAATCATGAATACAACTCTTGTCATTCTCATATTTACTTTCTCAAGACTTAGTTCAAAACCACTGTTAAGTACAAAAGAATTCTCAAAACGAGTCAAAAGACCTCTTGAACTTTCCTCTTAAACTTACTTTAGTTTGGAGTGTAAATTAAGACATGTGAGTGGGACATGTAGACTCTCTCAAGGATTAATGAAGACTTTAAGTGTTCATATTAAAAAGAGAGTGAAGACACGATTTGAAAGAACACATACGAGACGAAGAACGGAGAAGAAAAGGGCCTGTTGACCCTGGCGCATCCGTGGCGCTCCTTCCCAGACCTCAAACTTCAGAGGTCAGGCCTCGGAGCATCGCCCCAGGGCCTGAAATACTTAAGTTAGGCCTTGGCGCTATGGTGGGGCATTGCCCCACCTCCAAACTCAGAAATTCGACGAATTTTCTTGCTCAATTCTGAGTCCTAACTCATCTAGAATCGATTGGTTTTTTCCAACATTCTTTGATTCACAAACCCAAAATGAAATTATTGAAATTCCACTTAAATTCTATCAAGAAACACCACTCATTCACAAAACCCTCACCTCAAGAACTCAAAACCTCCATTGTTAAAGAATGAAGCTTAAAACTCAAGAACTCTTCAAGAATATTTACATAAACGATTATATGGGTGAATTAATAAAAGAATTACATGCTTGGCGTGAGGATTAACAAATCCATCACTATGGGAAGCCTTAAATACCTGGTAAGAACAAAGGTTCTTGGCGAAATCGACGAATCTTGAAGAACTCTTGAAAACCCTCTTTTCCTTTTCTTGAAACTTCACCCTCATTTCTCTAAATGTTTAGGAACATGAATAGGTGATTTAGAATCTGATTAGATCCTTAATTAGGTCAGTAAAAATGTTTTAAACCCAGTGGGAAAAAGGTAAAGACCAAAATACCCTTTCCTTAAACGGATGAAAAGCCTTAACTAGAGAGGCTTTACTCAAATGGCCATAACTTTTCACTCCGAGCTCGAAATTTAGCAAACTTGGTGGTGTTGGAAAGAGGACTCAAAGACCTTCAATATGATAGCTCATGGGCCACCTAGTTTTCTTATGTTCTGAGAGATATGATCTTTGAAATTGACTTAAGTAAGATCTCCTATTGAAACTCAATCAGTAGGAAAACTTTCAACTCAACTTTGTGCTAGGTGATTCTAGTGACCTTAATTCATATTCAAATTCATTCACACACTCAAGAATTGACCTTAGAATCCAAGAACAATTAAGAAACATTCGGTACGACCTTATACGAAATTCAAGAATGGTTCGGTCTTAACTTAGAAATTTTCTGGGGTGTTACAATATCTCCCCCTTGGGATCGTTCGTTCTCAAATGATGGTTAAACAGAGAATGGAGGGAAAAGAGTTTCTATTACTACCTCTCTTGACTTCTGAGCTTGCTTACTAACATAGACGGAAGTGATTCATACTGAGAGTTTTAAAACTGGGCTCAAGCACACTTGGCATGAAGCTTACATAAGATTTCAAGATTATAGGCTATGACATGAAACAAGGTGTCTGGCATAAAGTAAGAATATGACTACTATTCCTTGAGTGCTATGACTAGTACCTTTTAAGCTTAGAAACACTTCTCAACTATGCTCTACTTTCTGATTACTACACTTCATTAGCTGTAACTCATAGCTCCCACTAGAGTATATGACTACTCTTACAAACGTCTAAGTCAAATCTCTGCGCTTACTATATTCAAGCCTAATCTCTAGATTTCATGGTGTTTATACTAATCTAAACCACAAGGTTCAGGTTTTATACCCCTATAGGGAATCTCATCCCAAGAATACTTTTCTTTATAATTACATTCAACCAACCTTGAGCCCATATCAAGGAACACCTAATGCATCATGCATTTTTCCACATGTTAACAACACCTCATTCAAGCCTAGAACTATAATCACTCCATGGACTCCTACTACCCAACCTTCTAAAAATTTCTCATTCTTTCATCATCTCTACCAAATGAAATTTCACGCATTACTACTAGGAACCGACTAATTGCTCTCATTTAACTATTGCTTATAGTAAAACTTCATTCATCCTTCCTCCACTTTTATAACCTTAGATGGAATAAGCACACTGTTGCTACCAACATGAGAAACATCAATCTTTTCCTTCTATCATCACTCAACTACTATCACCAACATCACCCTCTTAACTAAAAAAGATCACTGAAAGAGCTTTAGGGTGAAAGATCATAAGCACGATTCCTTTGAGAATTCTGATATAAGAATATGCATGACATAACATTATGTTGCTAGCCATTAAGATCAAATCATGAATTTGCGAGACTGAGCATACTATGAGACATGAGTGCTTATCGGAATAGGTTCATATCATAAGGCTGATATCCATAACTTTTTGAGGTAAGATTGAGATAATAGGCTAAAGTCTTTGCCCCGCATTCTAGAAACTGAGCATGTATGTGAATCTCTCTGATGTATATGAGCATAAGTCATGAACACAATCTTGATATAAGAAACATCAATAAGATATTGGAATAACTGAACTTTGAGGAATACGCAAGATTATGAATGGATTGATATATCTCTAAAACTTTTTCTTATTCTCAACACTATCTGATTCTCAACTCTTGACTTGGTTTCTCATCTTATTATCTCCCCCTTAGGTCTGAAGCTGATACTTTAAAGCTATGGATCTATTCCATCATCTCTAAGCTGGTCTACATTCACTTTACTCTAATACTCGGGAAAGGCTTATCTTATGGCTTTTAGACTCTTCATGTGCAGGTACTAAGAATCCTTCTAAGTCCTCTTTCTGAGATACTTCTCTTAACCTCTCCTCATTGGCTTATAGAGTTGCTTAGTCGAACTCTTAATAGTCCGACTTCTCCTTCTTAGTCTATTAATACCTCATCTCTAAGTTCATATCTACCTAACTAGAGGAAACTTGAACTATATTTAAGAGGCTCATCATTAACTATATAGGATCTCTTCGACCAAACTCTTAAAGGGTAGTAAATAATGCTAACATCTGCCTACTCCATATTGACAGCTCAAATATACTATCTAGGCACACATGAAAAAAATCATAAACTTAATTAGAACCTTGTTTGACTACATCTGATCTCGAGTACACCTCTTAATGCTCTTGTTAATCTAATGATTTAGTCACACTTTATTGCTCTCATCTAAAGTCAGAATCCCACACTTGTAACACTCACATTCATTGCAAACTAACACCTTAATTCCTCATCTACTCTACGTCAAATCCATCAAATCAAATCTCAAAGCTAATATCATCACCCTTATGTTGTCATCCTTTTTATCATGACATTTATCTCAAATTAAAGCTTAGTGTCTATTACTAAACGCGAATATCAATATAATTGCTCACTTACTATACAACTTAAAACTACTAGATAAATTTAAGAAACACTCACTCACTAAGATCTCATGACAAGTAGTCAATCTTTATCTCTTATTCTACATACTTATAGTTTACCGTCACATTCCCTTTCATAACTTATGTACTATTTACCCATTCACTATACATCATTACTTAATTAATTCTATTATCCTCTCAATACCATGGGGCTCTCCCTTACTAAAAACATAAGACTAGCTTAGATCCATCACCTCATGAATACTCTGCTCTTCTATTCAACACCTATACTTGGCCTTCACTAATACAATATTACATTGACATTAACTCCCTTATGGTTAAAGTATACTCTAACTCATCCATACTAGTAGCTCTTTCTATACCTTCTATCATGAAATCTACACAAACTCATCACTTCTTAGTCAACCCATTAGGAAAAACTCCTCCTTAATAACTTACTGGGTGCATGGCTCTACTCAATAACTATCCCCATCCCTTAGGTTACTACACTTCTATATATATACTTCTAACTCTGGCACTTCTATTACTACTGCTCATAATATCATGACTCACACTATTTTTTGGGTGGGAATGCTACCCAAGCATTCTAAACACACTTCCTCGTAAGGGTCTCACCTGAATAAGGTTTAGAGAAGAGAGTCTGGGAGTACATCTCGATTTTAGCTCAAACGCACAATCCATATGAATAAGAGTGCATTATTTCAAATCTCAAACACTTAAGCTCACTCATGGGCATCTTTCAAGCCCCTCTATAGTCTCATAACTTTCTCAAGACTTTTACTGAGAGTAACTCATTGATAAGAATATGGACTTTACTATTTCAACCACCTTGAGTATGAAGGGTAGTCGAATGGATCTGAGATACGCACGAATTTGAATAAGTTACTTATAACACAGTTCTATTGCACGATTTAGAGTATGAAAGATGGGAAACTTTTCTTAAATGTCTGTAGTCCGTTATTTATAGAAGTGGGGCCCTCACAATCATAAATAAGACCCTACCGACACGGCCTCATACACATCCTAGGACACTTGAACCTTGTGCTTTGATACCAAGTTTGTCACCCCCCGAGCCTACACCCTAGACGTGGCCGGCACTCGAGAACCATTGTTGGTCCCCAAGCAAACCCTTGGCCTGGCTGACTACTTAGCGGAAGACTTACTCAAGCTAGATAGGCTCAAACCAAAATTAAATCAGTTAAACTCAAATACTCATCTCATAAAGTGTGAAAAATACTCAATAGAAATACTTATAGTTTGTAAAACAACTTAAAAGAACGTAAATATTGAGAGACACCTTGACTCTGTCTATCTACGAAGCCACTACTATTAAGGAAGGATATCGGGACAAGACCCACGACTCCTCAACAGAACTATTACTAACAACTTATAAAACTGGAGTCCTCCAGAACCAAGGAGGCCTTACTAAAAAGCTGACAAGCGGATGAAGTGATCTCAATGAAACTCCTGTTGAGAATCCTAAATACTTGTATCTGCATCATAAAAAGATGCAGATCGAATGACATCAGTACATGGAATGTACGAGTATGTAATATACAGCTAAGTAACAAATAACTGAACTAAAACTCTGACAGTAACTCAACTGAAGTACAATATAAATCATGATGGGAAAATCATTTAAACTCTTACCAACAGAATGTAATAAAATCATATACTGAACTGACTAGGCTGAAAGAAATACTCAACTCAACTCAACTCAACTCATCTCAACTCAATGTAAAGCATAAATAGAGATAATATCATTTAAAGATTCACAAAGTATAATATAATAACTCAAAGAAAATTATATGTGAAAATACAATGAAACTACTCTTTACTCTATTTGGGAGTTTCTCTAACCGACAACCATCACTATGAGCTACGTGATGATACAATATCTTGCCCACGCTACCAGAATTATCCTATACCTTGCCGGGGTATAGAACACCTCAACGAAGTGGATCCACTAAGCTCTGCCCGAAGGCACTAAGGAATTCATCTAAAAAGTATGTATCATTTACCCATGTTGGCATACATGGTTTATGGGTGCTGTGAGTTGTCTGAACTCTCCCCCATATCGTTGCGCATTACTAATCCCAATAAATATATATACTCATGCTCAATGTTTAAAAACATTCTCTTTTCTCAATTTGAGGTAATTACTCAAAAGATCTTCTTAAAAGAGATAACTACTCTGAAGTATCTCTGTACTCATAACTTATTTAGAAATCAATGTTTCTCTCTTTTAAATGTAAAAGTGTTTCATTTGGGAATACTTAGTTCCCTTATACTCTTTTTTTTTTTCAATCATGAATACAACTCTTGTCATTCTCATATTTACTTTCTCAATACTTAGTTCAAAACCATTGTTAAGTATAAAAGAATTCTCAATACGACTCAAAAGACCTCTTGAAATTTCCTCTTAAACTTACTTTAGTTTGGAGTGTAAATTAAGACATCTGAGTGGGACATGTAGACTCTCTCAAGGATTAATGAAGACTTTAAGAGTTCATATTAAGAAGAGAGTGAAGACACGATTTTGAAGAACACATACGAGACGAAGAACGGAAAAGAAAAGGGCCTGGTAACCCTGGCGCATCTGTGGCACGTCGCCCAAGGCCTCAAACTTCAGAGGTCAGGCCTTGGCGCACTGCTGGCGCATCAGCCCTTGGCCTGAACTACTGAAGTTAGGCCTTGGCGCTATGGTGGGGCATTGCGCTAGCCCTGAACCCAGAAGTTCGACAAATTTTCTTGCTCAATTTCGGGTCCTAACTCATCTAGAATCGATTGGTTTCTTCCAAACTCTCTTTGATTAACAAACCCAACACAAAACATTGAAATTCCACTCAAATTCTATCAAGAAACACCACTCATTCACAAAACCCTCACCTCAAGAACTCAAAACCTCCATTGTTAAAGAATGAAGCTTAAAACTCAAGAACTCTTCAAGAATATTTACATAAACGATTATATGGGTGAATTAATGAAAGAATTACATGCTTGGCGTGAGGATGAAAAAGTCCATCACTATGTGAAGCCTTACATACCTGGTAAGAACAAAGGTTCTTGGTGAAATCAACGAATTTTGAAGAACGCTTGAAAACCCTCTTTTCCTCTTCTTGAAACTACACCCTAATTTCTCTAAGTGTTTAGGAACATGAATAGGTGATTTAGAATCTGATTTGACCCTTAATTAGGTCAGTAAAAATGTGTTAAACCTAGTTGTCACGACCCAAGCCTAGGGCCTAGATGTGACCGGCGAATGGGGAACACGAAGGAACCCCAAACAAGCCTCATAGCGTATCATTACACATCCTTGGTCGCGGAAGCAATTAAATGACCATAAGCGATAAGCATAGTCAAGGGGAAATTGGGACTAAGGGAGCAAGAAGAAAAAAAAGAAATGATACATAAATACCATAGATGAGTCAAGCTCAAGCATAAAACACAACTTGTCCAACACCACCTCTAAACATGAGTACTTAGCGGGGGCCAAGACAAACTACCGGGCTCACCCTCATAGTCAAAACATAACTAGAAAGGAAAAAGTTTTATACATAGCAAAAGATCATGAGCAACGTCCCCGAAATGGAGGACTCACCAATAACCACTATAGAAAATCGTACTAGCCACGCGGAGGAGGATGGTCAAGCGGTGCTCCGGTCCCTACATGGTGACATCATGTAGGCATAGAGTATGCGTTAGTACATTTGAATGTACTAAGTATATGGGATGCAATGCAATGCTACATTAGATGGACATCATAGAAAAATGCGTAATCATACCCAATAGATAGCATATTAATGAAATGATATGTATAATGATGCTTACATAAAAATCATATTTAGTGGGACGTAGTACATGTGTGGCGAGTGACCATCAATATAGTATTTCCAAGGCCTACCACCCCTTGGAGAGGCGAAAGAGGTACAAACCCCTCAATATGGTTACACGGGCCTACCACCCCCCGTGCTAGGGACCAAGGTACAAACCCCTCGATATGGTTACACAGCCCTACCACCCCCCGTGCTAGGGACCAAGTACCAACCTCGATACGGTTATACGAGCCTACTACCCCCCGTACTAGGCAACCAAGGTACAAACCCCTCGATATGGTTACACGGGCCTACTACCCCCGTACTAGGCAACCAAGGTACCAACCCCTCGATACGGTTATACGGGCCTACTCCCCCCCGTACTAGGCAGGGTCGACTCACAACACTTATATAGAGAAAATCATATACATGTGTCCATTTCATCATCATTTCAGTAATTACATAACCATCCGACTCATAGGACGTACCTTGGACCTTCCCTTTCCTAAGAATTCTATAAATGGGATTTTATCAAACACAAGGTGGGCAATTGTTCATGTAAATGAAATCATGTATTTCAAGAATACTAAGTCCAACCAATTCCAAAATCCATATAAATCAGCCCACCAACAACATACATATATATATCAACCTTCATAATTTGATCATGGAAGCATGTAAACCATAAACATCACATAAAAATTCCATTTCATGATAATATGCAAAAGGACCATAATAGGGTGTGTAGTAGTAATTCCGTAATTCAAGAATTCATAATTGATCATGAGGACCCATAAACTTGAAGTAGAAATAGAGGATAAATGTTGGCTTGTGGAAGGAAGGTTTCCACAATTTTTTTCAAACCCACCATACTCAACTTTTGGGAGATCTTGCATGCAAGATTGGAAATGGAGAATCGAAGCTTGGGATTGAGTCTTGAATCCGGAATTAGAGCTTGAGATGTTTGAATTTGGTGGAAGATCTTGGTGGAATTTTTGGAGAGGGCTTAGAGAGTGTTTTTGGAGTTAAGAAAAATGACTAAGTATGGGACATATCCCCTTTTTATAAAAAAAAACGTCTCCAATCCCGCCTAAAAAAAAAGCTCACTGGAAATTGCAAATCTGCACAGACAGGTTTTTACGAAAATGGTCATAACTCCCTCATCCTAACTCGGACTAAGGTGAAACCAAGTGCGTTGGAAAGCTAACTCAAAGAGCTTTAATTTGATAGGTTTCAGCCCTTCCAGTTCCTTGTGTGCTAAGAGATATGCCCCTTTAAAGTTGACCCTCCAAATCGCAATTTTTGCGATTTTCGAATTTTGCTACGGTTGCTCTAAAATT
>JAGDQO010001669.1:25398-46831 GCA_018342035.1 Solanum appendiculatum
CCCATCTTTCTTCTTCACAAACAACACCGGTGCACCCCATGGTGATTGGCTAAGCCTAATAAAACCCTTCTACAACAAGTCCCTCAATTGTTCTTTCAACTCCTTTAACTCCGCCGGGGCCATACGGTAAGGGGGAATAGAAATGGGTTGAGTATCGGGGAGGAGGTCTATGCCAAAATCTATTTTCCTTTCGGGAGGCACACCGGGAAGGTCATTAGGAAAGACATCAAGGAATTCATTTACGACCGGAACCGACTCTATAAGAAGGGTTTGGGACTCCACATCCCTAACCCTCACGAGGTGATAGAGACACCCCTTAGAGATCAACTTACGGGCTTTAATGCAAGAGATGAATCTACCCTTGACTACCACATTTTGGCTTTCCCACTCAAGAATGGGTTCGCTTGGGAATTGGAACTTGAACCCTTCGGGGTTCTACAATCAATAGAAGATAGTATTGCATTGCAACCAATCCATCCCAAGAACAACATCAAAATCGACCATGTTCAATTCAACAAGATCACAAGGCAATATTTTTATGCAAGATGTAAATAGGACAATTTCTATAGACCTTCCTAGCAACAATATATGCACCAATAGGAGTAGACACCTTATATGACTCACGCAACAAGTCGGGCTCGTCTTCCTCTTGTATTAGACATGATCTAGCATAGCAAAGAACAACCGTTAGGGAAGGACTTAATTCAACTCTACGGCACGACTTAGAACATGGAGAAGGGAAACATTTCCTAAAACGTCTCATAGCCTCCTACTCATAGTTGTGGTGCACAACACAACCATGAATCGGACTCTAATCAACGCGGTGTGTTGGAACTCGAGGATCATTCAACTAGTTGCTCTGATTACAAGTCTTGATCACGACCCAAGCCTAGGGCCTAGATGTGACCGGCGAATGGGAACCCGGAAGGAACCCCAAAACAAGGCCTCATAGCGTATCATTACACATCCTTGGTCGCGGAAGCAATTAATATGACATAAGCGATAGCATAGTTTGCAAAAAGGGGAAATCGGGGGGACTAAGGGAGCAAGAAAAAAAAAATGATACATAAATACCATAGATGAGTCAAGCTCAAGCATAATACACAACTTGTCCAACACCACCTCTAAACATGAGTACTTAGCGGGGGCCAAGACAAACTACCGGGCTCACCCTCATAGTCAAAACATAACTAGAAAGGAAAAGTTTTATACATAGCAAAAGATCATGAGCAACGTCCCCGAAATGGAGGACTCACCAATAACCACTATAGGAAATCGTACTAGCCACGCGGAGGAGGATGGTCAAGCGGTGCTCCGGTCCCTACATGGTGACATCATGTAGGCATAGAGTATGCGTTAGTACATTTGAATGTACTAAGTATATGGGATGCAATGCAATGCTACATTAGATGGACATCATAGGAAAATGCGTAATCATACCCATAGATAGCATATTAATAAAATATATGTATAATGATGCTTACATAAAAATCATATTTAGTGGGACGTAGTACATGTGTGGCGAGTGACCATCAATATAGTATTTCCAAGGCCTACCACCCCCTTGGAGAGGCGAAAGAGGTACAAACCCCTCAATATGGTTACACGGGCCTACCACCCCCCGTGCTAGGGACCAAGGTACAAACCCCTCGATATGGTTACACGGGCCTACCACCCCCCGTGCTAGGGACCAAAGGTACAAACCCCTCGATATGGTTACACGGGCCTACCACCCCCCGTGCTAGGGACCAAGGTACCAACCCCTCGATATGGTTATACGGGCCTACTACCCCCCGTACTAGGCAACCAAGGTACAAACCCCTCGATATGGTTATACGGGCCTACTACCCCCCGTACTAGGCAACCAAGGTACCAACCCCTCGATATGGTTATACGGGCCTACTACCCCCCGTACTAGGCATGGTCGACTCACAACACTTATTTAGAGAAAATCATATACATGTGTCCATTTCATCATCATTTCAGTAATTACATAACCATCCGTCTCATAGGACGTACCTTGGACCTTCCCTTTCCTAAGAATTCTATAAATGGGCATTTTATCAAACACAAGGTGGGCAATTGTTCATGTAAATGAAATCATGTATTTCAAGAATACTAAGTCCAACCAATTCCAAAATCCATATAAATCAGCCCACCAACAACATACATATATATATCAACCTTCATAATTTGATCATGGAAGCATGTAAACCATAAACATCACATAAAAATTCCATTTCATGATAATATGCAAAAAGGACCATAATAGGGTGTGTAGTAGTAATTCCGTAATTCAAGAATTCATAATTGATCATGAGGACCCATAAACTTGAAGTAGAAATAGAGGATAAATGGTTGGACTTGTGGAAAGGAAGGTTTCCACAATCAAACCCACATACCTCAACTTTGGAGAATCCTTGATGAAGATTGGAATGGAGAATCGAAGCTTGAGATTGAGTCTTGAATCCGGAATTAGAGCTTGAGATGTTTGAATTTGGTTGAAGATCTTGGTGGAATTTTTGGAGAGGGCTTAGAGAGTGTTTTTGGAGTTTAGAAAATGACTAAATATGGGACATATCCCCTTTTTATAAAAAATGACTCCAACCCGCCTAGAAAATTCGCTCACTGGAATTGGAAATTCTGCACTGACAGGTTTTACGAAAATGGTCATAACTCCCTCATCCTAACGCGGAATAAGGTGAAACCAAGTGCGTTGGAAAGCTAACTCAAAGAGCTTTAATTTGATAGGTTGCAGCCCTTCCAGTTCCTTGTGTGCTAAGAGATATGCCCCTTTAAAGTTGACCCTCCAAATCGCAATTTTTGCGATTTTCGAATTTTGATACGGTTGCTCTAAAATTCGGGTTAGACCCATTTCCCACTCAATTTGACCCCACAAATAAGAATATGAAGTCGAATTTCCGAAATAATGCACGGATTTTGAGATATATGGAAATTACAATTATAGGTGTTTCCGAAGCACATTTTCGGGCATTTTTTTTGGGGTCGTTTCACTAGTGGGAAAAAGGAAAAGACCAATATACCCTTTCCTTAAATGGATGAAAAGCCTTAACTAGAGAAGCTTTACTCAAATGGCCATAACTTTTCACTCCGAGCTCGAAATTTAGCAAACTTGGTGGCGTTGGAAAGAGGACTCAAAGACCTTCAATTTGATAGATCGTGGGCCACCTAATTTTTTTATGTGCTGAGAGATATGATCATTTTAAATTGACTTAAGTAAGATCTCCTATTGAAACTCAATCGATAGGAAAGCTTTCAACTCAACCTTGTGCTAGGGGATTCTAGTGACCTTAATTCACATTCAAATTCATTCACACACTCAAGAATTGACCTTAGAATCCAAGAACAATTAAGAATAACTCGGTACGACCTTATACGAAATTCAAGAATGGTTCGGTCTTAAGTTAAAAAATTTCTGGGGTGTTACAATTTTAAACCATAAGAAAGAGACAACAATTCAAGTGAATTGAGGCCACAAAAACGCCATCAAGGCTTTTAATCAATCAAAAAATTTGGGTCCACAACAAGGCAATTCACAAAGCATTATGATCAATATATTGCCTTTTAATTAATCCCTTTTTTATTCATTATGATCAATCAAGTGGAATAAATGAACCCATCACCTCATTCTCATTACTTCCCAACATACACAATGAAGGAAAATACAAGAATTCTACAAGTTTTACAAGGTTTAGAAATCACTTGCCTCAATTCAATCAAAGTCAATCCAAGACTTGAGCCTTTTTCTTTCGAACAATATCCAAAACCACACAATCTAGTTCAATCAAGTAATCAGAATAAGATTTTAGAAATAACAACTCTCAATTCATATATTTTGAAAAAAGGGTAAAATCAACTCAAACACTCAATTTCGAAAATGAGGCTTGAATCTGAAAATCTTTACTTGAAAATATTACCCAAGGCATTTGGAACTCATTGGTGAAAACCATTTCGAAAAAGGAATTAAAATCAGTTCACAATCACCATTTTTAATTTAAAACTCAAGTTCTTGAAAAACCTTGTCATTGCCCATCAAAATCCCAAGTTCTGATGTTAAAATCCATGAATGATAAAAGGGAAATGAAGTTTTAGAGTTACAAAGGCTTACCCAAATGATTCACCACGAAAAATTGCTTAAAAATTGCCTCCAAAATTTTTTCAAAACTAAAAATGGGGAAAATGGGTAAAACCCCAAAATTTTCAGACAAAAAGGGTCTCTGATCTCACTTTTGCGAATATTGGTTCGCTTTCACGAACATCGCAAAAGCGGCCACCGGATTGCTAAAGAGATTCCTGCAAAAGTGGGATTCTTCACTTAAGGGATCCGGACTTTGCTAACGCGGCCATCGCGAAAGCGAGGTGCACCAGTACTAGAAAAACAGCCAAGTTCAAATCATCGAACGGACCCTCGGGTTCGATAGGAACCTCGTATACACAAATCACATATGCAATTTGACTAAATTCGACATTCTGGATTCAATGGAGTCATCAAAACATGAATTCGAGGTCTTCTTAATCCGAAACTCATGAAAGTCACAATAAATAAACATAACGCCTAAAAAGGCTAAATAAAGATCAAGGCTTCTAAAAATTCAACCAAGACCTCACCTAAACCTAAAATCAACTCCCGAATCCAATGGAACTCTCAGAATTCTGATTCAATCATCTGAACCCCGAATGTTGACCAAAGTCAACCCAAAAGCTAAAATTTCACAAAGTTCTTAACAGGACCTCAAAAAGACTCCGAATCTGAAATCGACAACTCTCTTAGACTAATTTCCACATTCCGAAACTGATGGAATTCCATACCAACACTCGAAACTTCAAAAGACACCAAAATGTATCTTGATGCCGTCAAATTTACACATAAAACCTAAATCCATTAATATATAACTTGACGAGTACATGTTGTGATACAACTATTAGCATAACCAACATAGCTCGTTTACCAAATCGCTATTTGAGTTGTCTTTAAAAGATGAGGAGGAAGCAAAACTATCTACGGAACTTTTGAGTATTTGTGTAAGGACCTCCACTTCACATATTTTTCTATGATCTCATACTAAATATTCTACTTTTCTAAATTACATTTTATAATTTCATTTTCTGACAAAGCATTCTGATAATCCTACCAAGTTGGAGTTAACTATCTGGATCTTCAGTAACAATAGATATTTATAATTCCGTTTAGTTAACATAATACCCTTTGATGACTCCTCCTCTAGTAAGAGACTCATAATTTGGATTGTACTCATGAGCAACCCATTTTTCCTCCTTGGGACTATAGCGATACGTGAAGTTCTCATCAAACCTCCATTCACAAGGCCTCGAATGGCTAACACACTCGTAGTGGGAATTAAACGCCACGAATGTTCCCATGTTTGTGGAACAATTGAACATTGTTGAAGTGGGGATGAATTTTCTGATTTTGATGGTGATATTGAAGCTGCCCATGGTATTTAGGTGCTTAACATCACCATCATCATCGAAGGAGAAGCAACGGACACTAAGGTAGTTTGTATGGTTGTTGATTATGACAACAATTTTTTCGTTTGGTATTCCTCTTGCAGCATTTGAGACATTTATATTAATCATAAACAAGAACAATATTGTTGTCGAGGTGATAGTTGCAACAATTTTAGCTTCTTCCATGGTTATATGTTCCTTTCCTTTTCCCGTTTTCCTCCTGAAAAACCAAAATGTTAAAAAAGATTAGAAAAAATTAAAGAATCATGAATGAGCATTCCTATTTATATTAGCATCAAAGTTGTTGAACTAATTTTTTTGTTAATGTAAAATCGCTATCATCGATTGTAACGTGTCTTTTGTAACCAAAAAAAATATATAAAAATTGAGTAAGAGATAGTTTATTGACTATCTTGATACTTAGGTAAAGTTGAGTAGTTTTTTCATTATAAAAATTAATTTTGTGATTTTTCTTGAGGTGTTTGTGTTTCATTAAACATCCATCTCCAGGTAGTTTATTACAGAAAAAGAAAGAAGGATAAAAAATGTTTTTTTTTCATAAACCAATAAAATGATGGGATTCTTTTGTATTGTTATATCAAATTAATATTGTGCAAGTCATTATCGTGCCTAAGAAATTTAAAAAGAAATCCTCGATTTCCAATTGATAACAAGAATTATTTGTAATTGCAAAAGTTTATTCAAGAATGATCATATGGATGTTTAGGGAGGGGCTTAATGTTGCTTTACATAATCAATTTCTCATAAAGAGTTAGTTTATCATATAATCTTTCTGGTTAAATTTTTTTGACAAACTAAGAAAATCTCATTGAAAGAGAAAATGTACCTTATATTTATTGGCCGCAAATTGAGGGAGTTCTAGTTATAAATCAATTCCTTCAAAAGTTTTCTTTTCTTCTTCTTTGGTTTCTTGAAATGAAGGTTTTAATGATGTTTTTCTATGAAATGGGTTTTGAAAAGAAATTAAGAAAGAATTCTTGATTTGTTGAATTATTAAACCTTTCTTGTTATATACTAATTTATAAATTAAACAAGTGGTATAGAGTTTTTGAAGGAGGTCTTAAATCTTTTATTATATTTAAACTTTTACTATTTTTGAACTTTCCAATAAACAAAAGAATATCTCAATTTAGATGAAAAAAATGATAAAAATAATCTGTTATGTTTGAGGAAAGGTTCAAAATAGTCAGTTAAAAATGCAATAAGCCTTTAAGCACAAATAGCGATAAAGTTTTATCAAATCCTAAATATACAACACAAAATATTGCATTAGGCACCAATAAGATAGAGAAAGAGTAACAAAAATTACACCTCAAAAAATTACATCAAAATTAAAAAATAAATCAAAAATAACAGAAACTACAAAAATTGCACTTCTCAATGTGAATTTTGGATATTTATGGCTTTTCCCCTAGTTTTTGTTAAATCTAATAGATAAAGTTCGATAAATATTTGATGAAGTCTAAAAGTGTTATTTTCTTGGTTACTTATACAACTAAAATTGTTAAGTGAATACTTAAAGAGACTACTTTGAACTTATCCTCAAACCAAAGAGACTACTTTTGTCATTTTCTACAATTTTGATACACAAACTAACTATGATTCTTTTTTTAATCATAATATCAAATATAATGCCATAGTCTTTACAGATTTAGAAGGGTATTATACATCCAATTGTAGGGAAGCAGATAAACCTTATAATTTACCAAACAATAAAAAAGAGATATCATGGAGATGAACAACTTATTGGGATTGAAATAGTCATGTGTTGTGTGCAAACTAACAAAACAAACTTCGAACGACGATAAATTGGATAACAAAGAAAAATATACTAAAAGTGATATGATAAATTAAAATGATTTGATCAATCGATCTACATATGAACAATTTAATAATAAAAAGCGAGTACAAAAATATCAACAAAAAATTTTTCACCTAAACAAAACTCTCAGACCCTAAAAGACTACATTATAGATGTTGTCGTGAAGTGAAGAGGGTTATGGCACCTCAATTTATAGAGGTTAAGAACCAATTCTTCCAAAAAAAAAAAGAATTAGTTTTCCTTTTAGTAGAAGCAGAAATCAATTTTGATGAAATGAATATCTTACCCTTTATTCAAGAAAAAAGAAAACCCAAATAAGGTAAACTCAGGGCATATATTAGCATGTACAATTTGTGGTTCTATATATTAAAGTTAAATAAAAGTATCACAAGTTTAAATTCACGGTCAATAGAGGAGAAAAATATTGAAATTATTCCCCTTTGATGACTCCTCTAGTAAGAGATTACATAATTTATGTCACTACCCAAAAATGGACGTGATGACACTCTTCTAATCATACCAAGACAAGTTAGCCTCAACCTAACAAACGAAAGAAATGCAGAAATTAAAGCAAGGATAACATAAGAGCGGAAAACTTATTCATTCTAAAATAACCCCAAAACCTGGTTGTCATGTCTACAAGCCACTAATATAAGTACAAAATTGAAAGATAAGTACAAGTTTCAATGTCTTTGTCACTAGAATAGAATAAAGCATAAAATAAGGAACAAGAGTGTCCGCCGGGATGAAAGCATCTACCTCTCAATGTCCTTTGACAAGCTTCAGAAATAGGAGAAGAGAAGAAGATCACACGAACAGTACTCAGCAAGCAACCTACTAAACAAAGAAAAACTAGCTAGAAATCGAGTACTCCTTTCATCCAAACTGAACCTCCTCAAACTACAACCTGCATAGAAATCAGCTCAACCACCAGTTCTACAATACACAGTTCACAAGGCTTAACAATCGTAGTCCAATAGTCATAGTTCAACAACCATCAAGTGTCAAGTATGTCAATCACAAATATAAAGTAGATCAATCACAAGTATCAAATGCATCAATTTCAAGTATCAAGTTCATCAAATTATGATAATCAAACACTTATCGGAACCATTTCCCATTGGCACAATATCACTAGCCGGAACCATTTTTCATCAAC
Organism: Solanum appendiculatum; assembly: GCA_018342035.1. Taxonomy (NCBI): domain Eukaryota; kingdom Viridiplantae; phylum Streptophyta; class Magnoliopsida; order Solanales; family Solanaceae; genus Solanum; species Solanum appendiculatum. The sequence continues at coordinate 33,888 of JAGDQO010001669.1, forward strand.
TTTATACTATATCACTAGTCGAAACCATTTTCCTTCGGCTTTATATCATATTTTGTTGCCGGAACCATTTCCATTCGGCACAATATCACTAGCCGGAGCCATTTTCCTTCGGCTTCATATCATATCACTAGTCGAAATTATTTTCCTTTGGCTTTATATCATATCACTTGTCTGAACCATTTCCCTTCGGCACAATATCACTAGCTGGAACCATTTCACTTCGGCTTTATATCACTAGCCAAAACCATTTCCCTTCGGCTTTATATCATATCACTTGCCGGAACCATTTTGCTTCAGCATAAACATCACTTGTCTCATCACAGTGCGCAAAAATCAATGCAAATAAGCAATTTCACACCATAAGAAAGAGATAGCAATTCATGCAAATCAAGGCCACAACAATGCCATCAAGGCTTTTCATCAATCAACAAATTTGGGTCCACAACAAGGCAATTCACAAAGCATTATGATCAACATATTGCCTTTTCATTAATCCTCTTTTATTCATTAAGATCAATCAAGTGGAATAAATGAACCCATCACCTCATTCTTATTACTTTCCAACACGCACAATGAAGGAAAATACAAGAATTCTACAAGTTTTACAAGGTTTAGAAATCACTTGCCTCAATTCAATCAAAGTCAATCCAAGACTTGAGTCTTTACCTTCCGAACAATATCCAAAACCACACAATCTAGTTCAATCAAGTAATTACGATAAGATTTCAGAAATAAAAACTCCCAATTCATACATTTTAAAAAATGGGTAAAATCAACTCAAACACCGAATTCCGAAAATGAGGCTTGAATCCAAAAATCTTTATTTGAAAATATTACCCAAGGCATTTGGAACTCATTGGTAAAAACCATTTTGAAAAATGAATTAAAATCAGTTCACAATCACCATTTTACTTTAGAACTCAAGTTTTTGAAAAACCTTGCCATTGCCAAACAAAATCCTAAGTTTTGATGTTAAAATCCATGAATGATAAAAGGGAAATGAAGTTTTAGAGTTACAAAGGCTTACCCAAATGATTCACCACGAAAAATTGCTTAAAATTGCCTCCAAGGATTTTTCAAAACTAAAAATGGGGGAAAATGGGTAAAACCCCAAAATTTTGAGACAAAAAAGGTCTTTGATCTTGCTTTTGAGAATATTGGTTCGCTTTCGCGAACATCGCTAAAGCGGCAACCTGATCGCTAAAGAGATTCCCGCAAAAGAGGGATTCTTCGCTTAAAAAATCCGGACTTTGCTAACGCGGCCATCGCGAAAGTGAGCCGGCCCTCGCGAAAGCGAGGTGCACCCGTACTAGAAAAGTAGCCAAGTTTAGATCATCGAATGGACCCTCGAGATTTGATCGAAACCCCATACATACTAACCACATATGTAATTTGACTGAACTCGACTTTCTAGATTCAATGGAGCCATCAAAACATGAATTCGAGGTCTCCTTGACCCGAAACTCATGAAAGTCACAATAAATAAACATAACGCCTAAAAAGGCTAAATCAAGATCGAGACTTCTAAAAATTCAACCATGACCTCACCTAAGCCTAAAATCATCCCCCGAATCCAATGAAACTCTCAGAATTCCGATTCAAGCATCTGAACCTCGAATGTTGACCAAAGTCAACCCAAAAGCTAAAATTTCACAAAGTTCCAACTTAGGACCTCAAAACCTCAAAAAGACTCCGAATCTAAAATCGACAACTCTCCTAGACCAATTTCCACATTTCGGAACTGATGGAATTGATGAAATTCCATTCCAACACTTGAAACTCCAAAAGAAACTAAAAACCATTTTTTTTAACAACTTTAGCCTTTTGAAACTAAAAACTTACATAAATCACAACTCTTTACTCAAAGTTCGAAACCAATACCGTAACTCAAAAATAAAAGACTCAGAGTTGATATCAAGAGGAGTAAAATGATAATTTTATGAAAATTTATAAATATGACTTTTCGAGTCATTACAATTTATGTTTATCCTAAGAGTTACTTAACCATTAGAAGTTGTCATGTACGAACACAGTGTGCTAATGAGTCTCAAATGGAGGATAAACGGATATTATAAGCGTACTAAACATTTCTTTTAATTTTGTATGTTTAGACAGAATCACATGACACTTTTTTTGTGAAAACTACATAAATGGGCCACAAAACCCAAAATAATTACATGTTCATACCCAAATCCAAAATATTTCAAGAAATATTCATTCTCTCATAAATAATTACAGCCATACCCCTCATTCATTAAGACTGATAATTTTTCACTTAACTGATACTAAATCAGTATCATATACCGTATTGGTATCATTAAGACTGATAATTTTGCTTAATTGATACTAAATCTGTATATATATATATATATATATATATATATATATATATATATATATATATACTGTATTTGTATCATTAAGGTTTCTTCTTCAGAAATTACTCATTAGTCAATGATACTTTAAGAGTATATGTATATTGTTGTGGTATCATTAAGGATTCTTGTTCAGAAATTGCTCATTAGTCAATGATACTATAAGAGTGTGTATATATATATATATATATTTATGAATGATACTATAAGAGTATATGTATATTGTTGTGGTATCATTAAGGTTTCTTGTTCAAAAATTACTCATTAGTCAATGATACGATAAGAGTATATATATTTTTATGGTATGTTCAGAAATTACTCATTAGTCAATGATACTATAAGAGTATATGTATGTTGTTGTGGTATCATTAAGGTTTCTTGTTCAGAAATTACTCATTAGTCAATGATACTATAAGAGTATACATATATTTTTATGGTATTATTAAGGTTTCCTGTTCAAAAATTACTCATTAGTCAATGATAATATAAGAGTATATATATATATATATATATATATATATATATATATATATTTATGGTATCATTAAGGTTTCTTGTTCAGAAGTTACTCATTAGTCAATGGTACTATAAGAGTATATATATATATATACTCTTATAGTATCATTGACTAAAGAGTAATTTCTGAGCAAGAAACCTTAATGATACCATTACAGTATATATATATATATATATATATATATATAACTGATTTAGTATCAATTAAGTGAAATTATCAGCCTTAATAATACCAATACAGTATATGATACCGATTTAGTATCAGTAAAGCGAAATTATCAGCCTTAATGATACTAATACAGTATATGATACTGATTTAGTATCAATTAAGCGAAATTAGTTGAGGGGTATATAGTGTAATTATTTAGTTAGGTATGAATGTAAAGGGGTATATATTTGTAATTATTTTACTTTTATGGGATATTTGCTTAGTTTCTCCTTTTTTTTCCCTTCAAAATATGGGCCCAAATGCCCATTTATTAATAAAAAAAAGGACAACAAATATGATCCAAGTCCAACACTTGGCCCACAAAAATCAACACACGAATTAAGAAAAGACAACAAGAAGCTAAATAAATGTTGGCCAGATTAGGAACATCTGGAACCAAAGCCCTATCCTCCGCCCCTTCAACTTCATCTCTGGTGAGCTGAAGAAATCATGCTGACGGACCAACGAAGAAGGTGTATCAACGTCAAGAAGAGACAACCAGTAACAAGGAGTTGAGCTTGGATAGATCCCACAAAGGACATTTAAACCTCTCACAAATGCCATGGAATCTGATTCCGATGAAGATGTCTTCAACTCAATACCTGAATTTGGCAATTCTCCTTTTCATTTACGATACCCCCACTCTCAAATGAACTTGAAACTCGATTAATCTACCTTGTTACAGTGTTTATCGATTCGATTCTTTACCTCCCTTGTCATTGTCTTCTCCACTGGTTGAGCTACAAGCTAATACCACTGTGAAAGAATAAATATCAAGGTAAGTAAATCACATGACTCATACTTTTGTGAAAGTTCTTTTTTTTTTGCTTTCAATCGCCAAAAAATCCCTTGTCACGTTCTCATGATTGCCATTTTATATTTGAATCTTCATTGTTTGAAATGTGTTATTACAGTTTAGTTTACATAATTTCATTTGATAATCTTCTAGTAAGAGATTCATCATTTGGATAAAATTCAATAAAATGTATCTTGATGTCGTCAAATGTACACATAACCTAAATTCATTAATATGCAACTTGACGAGTACATGTTGTGATACAACTATTACCATATGCGACATAGCTCGCTTACCAAATCACTATTTGAGTAGTCTTTAAGAAATGAGGAGGAAACAAATTAAATCTATCTACGAAGCTTTTGAGTATCTATGTAAGAACCTCGGGTTGACATATTTTTCTAAGATCTCATTCTGAATATTCTAATTTTCTAAATTTCATTTCATACTACTATTTTCTGACAAAGCATTCTGATAGTCCTATCAAGTTGGAGTCAACTATCTGATCTTCAGTAACGATAGATATTTATAATTCCGTTTAGTTAACATAATACCCTTTAATGACTCCTCCTCCAGTAAGAGACTCATAATTTGGATTATACTCACGAGCAACCCACTCTTTCTCCTTGGGACTATAGCGATACGTGAAGTTCTCGTCAAACCTCCATTCACAAGGCGCCGAATGGCTAACACACTCATAGTGGGAATTAAATGCCACGAATGTTCCCATGTTTGTGGAGCAATTGAACATTGTTGAAGTGGGGAGGAATTTTCTGATTTTGACGGTGATGTTAAAGCTGCCCATTGTATTTAGGTGCTTAACATCACCATCATCATCGAAGGAAAAGCAACAGACACTAAGGTAATTTGTATGGTTGTTGGTTATGACAACAATTTTTTCATCTGGTATTCCTGCTGCAACATTTGAGATAGTTATATTGATCATGATCAAGAACTATATTGTTCTCGAGGTGATAGTTGCTATAATTTTATCTTCTTCCATGGTGTATGCTCCTTTTTCCTCCTAAAATATCAAAAAATAAAAGAAAGATTAGGAAAAATTATTAAAGAAAATTAACACTTGTTGGCAGGTGTTAATAGTTCTCTTAAATTATAGAGATAATATATAACACTTTTCATCCCTTAGTTATTGATATAATTTAATTTTGATCCTTTAAATTAATATGCAATTCATTACATTTAACCTTAAATTAACTATAATATGATAAGTTTTTTCGTCCCCTTTATGTAAAAAAATATGTTAGATTTGGATTTTAGAACTATATTACTATTAAATTTAATGTAACAACACAACTTAAATTTAATATAGGTAACATAGATTTTATAAATGTTTATTTAAGAAAAATGTAGAAAATTTCGTTAAAAGCATCCAAGTAAAATAGAGAAAATATACCTTATATTTTTTTTTCGTGTCGGTTTTTGGAAAGGATTTTTCAAACTCAACTAAATTTTTCTTCTTTATTTTTCTCTCTCCTTGCTTTATTGAATGATCAAACTTTTCCATGATTAATATATATTTATAAATTAAAAAAAAAACAAGAGGGATAGAGTTCTTGTAGGAGGTTTTAAATCTTTTAAACTATTTTTATGCTTTTACTATTTTAATTATTTAACCTTCTATATCTCAATTTAGATACACAAACTTGTGATTCCTCTTATTTGTAGCAACACCAGATATAATTATGCCATAATCCGAGGGATAAAAGGGTATTATCCAACCAAAAATAGATTAACTTAGTTATTACTCTCTTTATCTCAATTTTTTGGTCATCATTTGACAGTTTTTGTGTCAACGTTTGAGTTGACACAAAATTTAAGAAAATAAATTAGACTTTTCAAATGTGTGGTCTAAAATACTTTCAACTATATTTGTAGCTATAAATTATTTCATTAATGGTAAAAAAATTATTTTAAACTTAAATTGTTTTCAATTATGAAAAGGCGACATTTTTATGGGATGAACTTAAGAGAAAAGTATGTCATTTCTGGTAGAAAACTCGCACACATGATAGTTGAGATGTGTTTTGAAAAATAGTTGGTGATAGTTCAAGTAGTAAATTTGCACACTTGATAATTCAGGTATGAAACTCAAAAAATTGAGATACTTTAGATGTGTTTTGGACCTTTAATCTAATACTTTTTAAGGTCTAAAAGACAAACAATCGAATAAGTTATTGATAGGATACATGGCGGTGCCACAAAGATGCAAGGAGTTCATTTGAATTTTTTTGTTAAAAATTACACGATATATAAGAAATAATAGTATACACTTGAATTAAGTTCACTTTTTTTTGCGAGTTTCATATTTGAACTATCATGTGTTTGTGTTTCTTATAAGAATTATCACCAACTATTTATTGAAACACCTCTCAACTACTACTACTATTCTAAGCACTTGTATATGTATCATAAACGATGCAGCGTCAAGAAACATGCATGTAATAAAACAAGTAAGGCTTTACATCTGAATAAGGTAATGCATATCAATTTCTAAAATAGTACTTTACTTTTCTTAGGGAGTTTCTCTAACTGACAACCATCACTATGAGCCTCGTGATGACACAATGTCTATCCCACATTACTAGATCCATCATATACCTTGCCAGAGTATAGGACAACAAAACTTAACTTATGAATTCATCTAAATTAAAAAGCCCTCAATGCGGCTGGGTAAGGAGCTGCTCGAACGAAAAACATGATCCTATCTATGCTGACGACGTAGGTTATGACGTTTGAGTTATCTAAACTCGTACCTAAATGGATGCTCAATACTACTCCTAAAACATGCAATAATGCTCATACTAATATTAATGTTGAGTTATGTAACTCCCCGAAAATTTTTAAGTTAAGACTCGAACCATTCTTCATTTACGTATAAGGTCATGTCGGGTGATTCTTAAATTGCTCATATGAGTAAAGGTCAATTCTTTAGTGTGGGAATAATATGGATAGGAATTAAGGATCACTAGAATCCCCTAGCACAAAGTTGAGTTGAAAGCGTCCATACCGATTAAGTTTTGATGTAAGATTCTACTTGGGTCAACTTCAAATGACCATATATCTTAGAATATAAAGAGTTATGTGGCTCATAACGTACCAAATTAAAGGTATTTGAGTTATCATTTCAACGCCACCAAGTTTGCCTCATTTCGAATTCAGAGTAAAAAGTTATTCCTATTTTAGTGAAGGCCTGTCAGGCCGTCAAAGTTCTACGGATGACAATACGGCCAGCAGAATGTTCCACGGACCGTAGAGCCATCCATGAAGGCTTGCTGCACTTTTTTCCCGCAACTTTTTGCACATGTTTTAGGGTTATTTTGGTCCTTTCCCAAGCTTTTTAACCCTATTCTAAGTCGTTTTTGAGTGTCTTAACGGAGTATATTATTCAACTAACTATTTTTTCTCTCAAAATCGTCAATCTAAACATTCAAGTATTTAGAAATCCTCTTAAAACTCACATAGGGTTCCTCTTCTCCAACAAGAACCCTAAAACCTTCAAGTCAAAAATTCAAGATATTAAGAGAATCCTTCCACCCAAGGTTTTTCCAAGTTCTTCCACTCTAAGTACTTCATAAAAAAGTTTCTTCTCTGAAGATCAAGCCCCATGATTTCAACCTCAAGATAAATCAAGTCTCCACCAAAGTTTCCATTCTAAAATCTTCATAATCAGTATGTAAGGTTATTCATAGTGATGGACTAGTTCGTTACGCCCTACATCTACTTTCAAATCAGTAAAAGAGTAATCTAGAGTTCTATCCTTAGATTTGAGTATTCTTGTGATGAGTTGATGTGTTGTTCTAAGTTCTTGAGTTCCTGATTATTGAATTTCTATTCCTGATTAATGAATTATTGTATATTATGCCTTGCGATTTATTGAGTTGATTGTTCATGTCTATTCTTCAGCATGAACCCTATACTTGAGTATTCATTGAGTTCTTATTGAAAATCTTTTAAAAAAACGTAATTGTTTTAAACTGAGTTTTTGAGAAAGTAAAGAGGAGTTTGAGAAAGAGTTTTAACCAAGAGTTAAGCAAGAGTATAAGGGAACTAAGTAATCCCAAATGTATCATTTTGTTACATTGAGAAGAGAACTATGATTCATGATTAGTATGACAGTCGAGTATGCCATCAATGTGTAAGCAGTATGACATCTAGATATGCCATCAATGTTTATGCAGTAGGACTTCTTGAGTCATCAATGATTAGATCACAATAAACATTTGTTTTAAATTATATTTGTTTAGAAAGTAAAGCAGAGTTTGAGTAGAGTTTAAAGAGAATTTTAGAGTAAAGTTTAAGGGAAATAATTGATTCCCAAATGTATTACTTTTACATTGAGAAAGCAACTTTGATTTCTAAATGAGTTTATGAGTTCAGAAATACTTCAGAGCAGTAACCTCTTTTAAGAAGATAGTTTGAGCAAATATGATCAGATCACAATAAACATTTGTTTTAAATTATTTTTTTTAGAAAGTAAAGCAGAGTTTGAGTAGAGTTTAAAGAGAATTTTTGAGTAAAGTTTAAGGGAAATAATTGATTCCCAAGTGTATTACTTTTACATTGAGAAATAAACTTTAATTTCTAAATGAGTTTATGAGTTCAGAGATACTCCAGAGCAGTTACCTCTTTTAAGAGGATGGTTTGAGCAAGTATCTCAAACCTGAGAAAGAGTATGTTTTATACATTTGAGCACGAGTATACGTATTATTGAGAGTAGTATTGAGCACCGATATAGGGATGAGTTTAGACAACTCAAAATCCTCATAAACCATGTCTTGCCAACATGAGTACATGATCATACTTTTTAGATGAATCCTTATTGCTAAGTGGGTCCACTTAGTTGAGAGGTTCTATACCCCGGTACGGTATAGGACAATTCTAGTAGCATGGACGAGACATTGTATCATCACATAACTCATAATGATAGTTGTCGGTTAGAGAATCTTCCAAATAAGAGTAAAGAGTATTTTATTCTATTTTATATACATCCTTGAGTTAACATCTTTTATTTATGAAGCTTTAAATATTTCCATCTCTTCTATTGTTTTGTATTGAGTTGAGTTGAGGTAAGTATTCTTTTATCCTTACCAGTTCAGTTATTTATCCATTAAGCTATATTACATACTCGTACATTTAATGTACTGATGTCATTCGACCTGCATCTTTTTATGATGCAGATACAGGTGTTCAGGATCATTAACAGATGCTTCGTTGAGATCACTTTGCACTTCAAATAGCTTGCGTGAGCCTCCTTGCATTCCAGGGGACTTCACATTTATTTTCTAGTCAGTTGTCTTGAAATGTCGTGGGTCTTGTCCTGACATCCATCTTGAGTAATAGATACTTCATAGATAGATAAAGTTGGGGAGTCTCTTAGTATTTACTTTTCCTTGAGATGTTTTTGCAAACTATTATACTTATGTCATTGAGTATTTTACATGAAGTTTGAGTTGAGTATTTACTTTGAGTTTAAATGTTCTAAATTTTGTTTTTAAGCATATTATCGCTTGAGTAAGTCTTCCGCTAAGTAGTCAGCCAGGCCAAGGATTCGCTTGGAGATCAGCAACGATTTTCGAATGTCGTCTACGTCGACAGTGTGGGCTTGGGGCATGACAAGTTAGTACTCAAAAGGTGTAACACCTCGGAACTTGGAACTTAGGTTGAAAAGGAAAAGTTGCATAAAGTGATCTGGTGCCAGATTCTATGAGTCAACCTACGGACCGTAGAACATTCTATAGGTCATGGGAAGGCTCTCTTAGGATTTGGGAAGAAGTTTTGGAAAATGTCAAGTCCTAGTAATGTGTCCCACAGATTATCATAGAAACTTCTACAGGTCGTAGGAAGTTCCCGTAGAAGGGTTCCAGACGTGGTGAGATTTTAGGGAAATAAGTTCCTACGAGAGTGGTCTACGGCCCATAGAAAGTCTTATGGACCGTAGAAGGGTTTCATGGAATTTGAGGGAATTTTGGGTTTCAAGAGTTGAGTCTACGGTTGACCAGTACAGTCTGTAGAAAAAACTTATGGACCATAGGTTCAAATTGTATACCCGTCCGGTGGTTTAATAGGGGTATTTTAGTCCTTTCTCACCCCTTCTAAGTCTTGGAATTTCCCTTCGTGGATTCACCTGACTGATATAGGCCTGCGGGCAGACCATACAGGAGCCCTAGGGGGCATACCTTGAAGACCTTATTACCAGACTATGAGATTTCACGCACGGTCGTGACAGTGGGCTACAAATGCCATACATGATTCACCGATTGCCGACAGTAGGCAGCATAGAAGCTATATAATGAAGTAAATATATCACTTAGGTAAATTATAAGAATTATATATATATAAAAATGAATAATCCATGAAATGTTAGGTGAGGATCCTTGAGATTGGTCACAAATTTCAGTTTTGGATTATCTCTTCTACATACATATGCTCAGATTTGCCTATCTTGATATTTGATTTATTTCAGAATTCTTACATGTCTACTTGTTATTCAATCTGCTTTACATAACAGTACATGTTTTATATGTACTAACGTCCTTATTTTTGTGGTGCTGCATTTCTATCATACAGGCTCATGAACTCATGACTACAAACATTTCTAGCAAACTAGAGACTTCCAGTTTAGCAGTTGGTAAGCTCCACCTCTACCTGGAGCTATCAAATATTTAGAGCCTATATTTTGCTATGTATGTACATATGTCAGAATGGGTATGTCGGGGCTGTGTCCCGACTAGTTATCAGATTCTCATATGCATACTCTTTAGAGGCTTTTTAGACTCAATTTTATTTCAGTTGTAAAGTAGCCCAGTGGGCCCTTTTGTTATCTATGTTTAAGTATGTGTCTTGGTATATGTTCTGTTGCTTATGATTCTACGACTTTGGCATGAGTTTAGTATAGATAGTTAGCAGGTGCTTGTATAAACACTCGATGCCCTTCCTTTTCTAGTTAGAGGCGTGACATAAGTAAGCAGAATCATAATTCTTATTAATACTATAAACAACCATTACATTTAGCTTGAAAAGGCCCTCAGTGAGGTAGCCCTTTCCTAAGAACATTTTGTTCTTACTTATTACAACTTTTCCACTAACAAGAACACACTTAAACTCATTTTTAATGAGTAGTCCATTTGAAACTAAATTCTTCCTAATTGTAGGAACATGTAGGACTTTGTTGAGACTCAGCACCTTGCTGGAAGTCATCTTCGAAAGTACATTCCCACATCCTTCAATCTTGGTCGTTGCAATATTCCCTAGGAAAAGCTCTTCATCAAATTCAGCAAGAGTGTAGTTTGTAAATGCTTACTTTGTAGAACAAACATGTCGAGTGGATTCAGGGTCAAGAAATCACTCCTTTGGATTTCCAATCAAATTGCACTATGATATCATAGCACAAAGGTCATCCACATCCTCCATGGTTTCCGTTATGTTTGTCTGACCCTTGCTCTTGTCCTTATCCTTCTTCGGAGCACGACATTCAAGAGCATTGTGGCCAGCTTTTTCACAATTATAGCAGTTGCCTTTGAACTTTTTCTTAGCTTCTTCTTATGTCCAGTAGACTTCTTTATTTTCTTACCTTTTTGTGGGAGCCTCTTCAATAATATTAACTTCCATAATAGTTTAATTCCCACATGACTTCTTCTTATTTGTTTTATTATCTTTCTCAATCTTGAGAAGAATCACAAGATCTTCCAGCTTCATCTCTTTGTGCTTGTGCTTTAGATAGTTTTTGAAGTATCTCCGAAAGTAACTTCCAATCATCATAACACTTGAAATGCTTCATTAGCCACCATTCCCTCAGCAATAAGGTTATGAAAAATAAGTTGAAGCTCTTGTACTTGGGTTCCAACTATTTTGTTGTTTATCATTTAATAATCTAGAAACTTAACAACCGCAAACTTTTTCAAGCATGCATCTTCAGTCTTATACATTTTCTCAAGTGCATCCCACAACTCTTTCAAAGTATTCAATGCATAATAGACGTTGTATAAATCATCCTCTAAAGCACTTATGATGTAGCTCTTGCATAGGAAGTCTGCATGTTTTCATGTCTCGACAATCATGAATTTTTCTCTGTTTGGCTTATCAGCAGCAGGCACTGGAGGTTATTTATTGGTAAAATTTTGCATACCATTAGTGGTAAAATGCCCTTTGTTGCGACCCTATGAAGTTCACTCCGGAGAATTTCCTTGGTTTTTCTACTGGTGGCATAGCAGTTCGGCTTGGTGCCGCAATAGTCATATAAGTAGTTGCGCTTTCAATTGTTATTTCTTCACTATCAAAATTGACAAACTTGATTCAGTAAGAAATAAACAGAGCTGCAACCTTATCACAACATCAATGATAAGGTTTTTATATTCTTCAAATCGTTGTACGAGTATGAACTTTAATACTCCAATGAAGTTTTTACATTCTTCAAATTGAAATATTAATTCACACATTATATTTTTAACAGTTTGGTGAATTTTTCATATTTTAAAAATAAAATACACAGTCTAATTTATTCAGCGAAGTTTTTATATTCTTCAAATCGAAGAAGTAGAAAATCAGAAAATTTTAGTTTCCAAAAATTTAGACATTGTTAAATTTCAACCCTAGTAGAAAACCACACAGTTTTAGTGTCATGACCTAGACCGTCGTGAGTGACACCCACAAACTAAATCAGTCGTCAAAACATTTGTGAAAATAAACCTTCTAGAATCTGAAAGTCATAATACCAAAATTCTAAATAGTCAAAGTGGGGATGCAATCCTGAAACTATAAAGCATAAAATCTAATAGTCTAAATGTTTGTGTCTGAAAGATGGACAAGAAAAGATAGAAGAACCCATGACGGCCTGAAAGAGTAACTCACCCCTGGATTCAAAAAGTCAAGCTTCCTTCAACCAAGGTGTCGTATTAGCCACCTGAATATGACATGTTCTCAAAAAGAAAAGAGCAAGTGCAGTATCAGCATACAACTACAGTGTACTGGTAGGATCACACAACTAATTCCAAACTATGAATGTAAACATACAACCACAACATAGTAAACA